>VMDO01004814.1:0-66368 GCA_007922755.1 Pedetes capensis | reverse complement strand
TGCACTGCAGTCTCTGAGGTCCTGGGTTCAATTCCCAGCACCGCATAAATGGGAGAAGGACCTGGCAATCCACTCCCAAGGCAATCCCGAAACAGTCAGCCATTGAAAACCCTATGAGGGTCGCTATGAGTCAGATACCAACTCAACAGCACCTAACAACAACAACAACAGTAGGTAGTTAGTGTTCATCATATTATTTCAACTTTTTTGTATGACAGAAAATTTTCATAATAGTGAGGAAAATAGCAAATTAAGGTATATTTTAAGGTCAATGAAAATTCAAACTAGTATTTATGGCTTCTATATCTATAATCCCCCACATGTCTGTCAGCTTGCTGTACAGTGGGGGCTTGCATATTGCTGCCATGCTAAAAGCTATGCTACCAATATTAGCGATACCAGCAGGGTCACCCATGGTGGACAAGTTTCAGCTGAGCTTCCAGACTAAGACAGACTAGGGAGCAGGAACTGGCAATATGCTCACAAGTATTGAAAACTCAGTAAATAGCAGAAAAACACTGTTAGATATAAGGCCAGAAAATGAGCACCCACACACACACACCAGGTAGAAAGCACTTAAAAGATGACTGGGGAAGAGTGAGTTCCTCAAAGTAGAGTATACCTTAATTATAGCAAGGGAGTAAAGCCCCTGGTACCTTCATTTGCTGATGTGGAATGACTCAAATGAGGAAGAACAATTGTAAACATCCACTAATAATTGGAACATGGAATGTATGTAGTATGAATCTGGGAAAATTAGAAATCTTCAAGAGAGAAGTAAAGTGCATAAACATCAACATTCTAAGGATCAGTGAACTAAAATGGACTGGCATGGGCCATTTTGAATCAGATAATCATATGGTCTACAATGCCATCAAGCAGCTAAGTAAAAGGAAGACAGAATGAAATAGAAGATTTCCCAAAGCAGTTTGAGAAGACAAAAGCAAATATTATAATGTCATGTTCAAAGAGCTGAAGATAGAAAAACAAAAGAAAAGAATATGCTCTGTTTTTCTCAAGCTTAAGTAGTTGAAGAAAAAATTCAAGCTTCGAGTGACAGTAGTGAAGAATTCTATAGGGAAAATATTAAATGATACAGGAAACATCAAAAGAAGATGAGAGAAATAGAGAGTCAGTATACCAAAAAGAATTGGTGGATGATCAACCATTTCAAGAGGCTGCATATGGTCAGCAACCAATGGTACTGAAGGACAATGTGGAAACTGCCTTGAAGGAACTGACAAAACACAAGGCTGCAGGAATTGGTGGAATACCAATAGAAATATTTCAAGAAATGGATGCAGCACTGGAGGCACTCACTTGTTTATGCCAAGAGATTTGGAAAACAGTTACCTGTCCAACTGACTTGAAGAGATCCATATTTGTGCCCATTCCCAAGAAAGAAGATCCAACCAAATGTAAACACTATCAAACAATATTGTTACTATCATATGCAAGCAAAAATTTGCTAAAGATCATTCAAAAGCAACTGCAGCAATATATGGCCAGAGAATTGCCAGAAAAACAGGTTGGATTCAGAAGAGGGCATGGAACTAGGGAAATCATTGCTAGTGTCAGATGAATGTTAGCTGAAATCAGAGAATATCAGAAAGATGTCAATCTATAGTTTATTGACTATGCAAATGCATTTGACTGTGTGGGTCATAATAAATTATGGATGCCATTGCAAAGAAGAGGAATACCAGAACACTTAATTGTATTTATGAGGAATCCGTAAATGGGCCAAGATAGAGGCATTCAAACAGAACAAGGGAACACTGTCTGGTTAAAAGTAAAGAAAGATATGTGTCAAGGCTGTTCCCTTTCATCATCCTTCTTCAATTTCTATACTGAGCAAATAATCCAAAAATCTGGACTTTATGAAGAAGTATGCAACATCATGATTGGAGAAAGACTATTTAACAAGCTTCATTATACAGATGACACAACTTCGCTTGTTGAAAGTGAAGAATATTTGAGTTATTTATTGATGAATATCAAAGAACACAACCTTCATGATGGATTGCTCCTCAACATCAACATAACAAAAATCCTTACAACTTGGTCAGTGAGCAACTTCACGATAAATGGAGGAAAGATTGAGGTTGTACAAAATTTTGTTTTACTTGGTTCTCCAATCAACACTTGTGGAAGCATTAGGCAAGAAATTAAAAGATGCATTCCATTGGGAAAAAGATATTGCAAAAGACTTCTTTAAAATGTTGGTAAGTAAAGATGTCACACTGAAGATGAAGGTGTACCTGACTGCATGCCATGGTATTTTCAGTGGCATTATATGTTCATGAAAGCTGGACAGTGAATAAGGGAGATAGGAGAAGAATTGGTGCTTTTGGGTTATGGTGCTGGAGAAGAATATTGAATATATCATAGACTGCCAAAAGTATCAATCAATCTATCCTAGAAGAAGCACTACCAGAGTGCTCCTTGGAAGCAGGGCTGGCTAGACTGAAGCTTACATATTGTGGACCTGTTGTCAGGAGGGACCAATCCCTGGAAAATGGCATCATGTTTGGGAGAGTGGCAGGTCAACAATAACAACAACAAAAAAAAGACTCTCAAGTAGATGGATTTATATAGTGACTGTAACAATGGGCTTAAACATAAAAAAGATTATGTACCTGGTACAAAATCGAGGAGTGCTTTGTTCTGTTGTACACTACGTCAGTATGAGTTGGACCCAACTCCACAGCATCTAACAACAACAACAACATATCTATAATGTCTACAGCTATACTACCCTGGTGTCCAGTCTCATCAGATCTTGGACACTAAGCAGTGTTGGGCTTGATTAGTCCTTGGATGGGAGACCGCCTGGGAATACCAGATGCTATATTCTTGGGAGAAGGACCTTGCAGCCCATTCTTGAAACAATGAGCCATTGAAAACCCTATGAATAGCAGAGCTGTACTGATATGGAGCCAGGTTGGCACAGCATTGTAAAGTGGTGATTAATATTATAATAATCCTTAGATACTATGAAATCCTTAAATGTTCTTCCTGAATTATCAAAGATTAATATTTAATATTTTAAATAAAAATAAAACCCATTAACCTACATATTGTAACATTGTTTGAATAGCAAAGAATTGGAAATCTGATGTCTATTGGCAGAGAATATAACCAAATTATGATATATCTATACAATGAAATATTGTGCATTCATTAAAAAAGAATAATGAGGTACTTTATGTGCTAATATGGCAAGAATGCCAAGATATATTGTTAATGGGAAAAAATAAAAGAATGAATATAGAATAAAAGAGTATGTATAGAAAACTGCAGTTTGCATAAGAAAAGAAAAATCCTCTGTCTACATACTTAATTTTTATTTGTGTTTATAATTATTCAGGAAGGAAGTAGCACAGGTAAATTGAAAGAGGACTGACAGGATGAGAGAGAGGAGTGGGAGGGACATTTTTAGAGCTCATCCTTTTGAAAGCTTTGGAAATTTGTCCTATGCCATTGTATCATCTGTTTTAAAAATAAATAAAATGGATATTTTAGATAAACACTTAAATAATAAAATAAGATAGTAACATATTTTAGTAGGTATTTGAGAAATTTATCACCAAAGTAGCAAACCTGATCCATTCTTTTGCAGGAAAGGTGAACAAATGGCTATTAGATCATGGCAAAGAGATCCTGGGAAGAAGAATAAAGGTCCTGGTGAGGTAATGAAACCACCAACATTCTGGCCCTTTAAGAAATAGAGAAAGTACCTGAGACCTGGGTTTCTTTCAGGAGCAAAAGGAAATCTCAGATTGGTGATCTGACCTTGTACATTCTATGTCATACCACAACCCAGGGTTGGCTCTGGCCAGAGAACATGGCCTCAAAGAGGAGTTCCAGCAAAACAGTCCCTTCCTTACTGTCAACCTCAAATGCAACATTTTTGAGTCTGGTTTTATTTACATACTAGCAATTTTTTTTTTTACTAATTCTCCCAATTTTCTATTTACTTATTTATTTTTGCCAGATACAGCCTCTAATTAATTAGGAAAGAAGGAAAAGCTTGAGTTCAAATTCAAATGTTTATTTTAATCTCATTCTGGTTAAGATATTGATTATTACAATTCTGTCCTGTTCAAACCCATTTATTAGCAAAGTAATCATCCTTGATTCTGTCTACCTGGGGACATTTCTGTCTTTACATGGTCATATCTTTATCCACCTATTTAACAGCATTGTTGCTATGTTGTTCCCAGGGGTCCTTATTTCCCAGTAGCCACACCCTTTTTCAATCACCATTCCCCTCAGTGTGGGTGGACTTAATGGCTCACTTCTAAGAAAAAAAGGCAATAATGGAATGTCACTCTGGAGATTAGCTTATAAAAAGACTGTGGCTTCCACCTAGGGCATTCTTTCTTGCTCCTTTTAGATTATTTGGCCTAAAAGACGACAAATGCCATTTTGCCAGGCTGCCATTTTGCCAGGAGAGGGCCATGTAATTGAGGCTTGAAACAGATTGTTCAGTCCCAATGGAGCCTTGAAATGACTACAGCTCTGGATAAGAGCTTGACTGCCACCTTGTGAGAGACTTGCAGCCGAAGGCTCTCTCCTCCACTGCTCTCAGATTCTGGATCCCCAGAAATTATAAGATAATAAATTGTTATTTGAAGTCAATAAATTTGAGGATAATTTGTTAAGGAGAAATAGGTAATACAAGCTATAAAGACAATTTTAAGTGAATTGATGCAATACCTAAAATACAGCAAATTCTCTTAACCAAAGAACAGAAATATCAAAGAACATATGTCTAATAATGTTGATTGTGTGATAAATGATTCAAAATCTCATTTCAATAATTTCACAATCAATGAAATGATACTTGCATTTTAAATTAATGAAGACCTTGGAATGACTCATCATATTATTTAGCATAGTAAATTGTGGATACTTGTATATTCTGTCTATAAAATCTTTTTATGATATTAATACATTAAGAATCTCTGTTTTTATAAACAGAGTCTCCAATCCCCAGTTTTATCAGATAATAAACAAGTTACTGAACTTGAAATTCAATTTGTAGATCTAAATTTTATTTCAGCAACAATTTCACTACAATCAATGCCCAAAACAACACTTACTTTAAAGAATGGGGTATGAGTGCCCTCTTGTGATAGACTAGGTGTTTAAATTCATGGGCAAATATTTTTCAGTTGCATATGAAATAATTTAAACCAAATCATTTCATGAACATAAAATGTCTTCTATTACTAGGACAATTTGTATCAGTACTTTTAAGTGACAGATGGTTAAGTACCTGAAGAACTTGATTAATGTTAATACACAATATGAGTAATTCACACTAAAATCTTATTCCTTCAATTGTACTAGTCACTCAAATAAAAGCTTGTAAAATGGAGGCTCTTTCTACAAAGGCTCTCTTTCCTTCTTTGAAGCACAGACAAATTTTCCAGAAGAAGAGGAAGTATCAGAAACAAGCAAGCAGCCTAAGATTTGCTTCCACTATCTAGCTTCCACTGGGCAAGGGGTCTGCTTTCCAAGGCTCAGTTGTTTGATCCTAAGCTACTTATAGCAATTGTGCTTTATTAAATTTATAATTAAATTAAATAATATGAAAAAATGATTCATTAAAAGAGAAAGTGTCATTAGGTTAAAAACAAACTAGGTTGAATGCCTTGGAAAGACTTCAGAAATGGTAATTGGGAAAAAAACTATTTTGAAATGGTACATAAGCAAGAAAACTGAAAACTAGAGAAGAGATAAAAACCTAAAATAATTCTAAACTCAGAAGCTTCACATCAGTAGACTCCTTAGAAAATAACTTTTGATAAAAATGTTCACCCAATATTAAAATATTCATAAGAATTCATTTATATATTATACTAAATATAATATTTTATGAAATATTTTAGGTTGATACTATCTTTTGAATATTTTTGGGTTTGGTTCATCCATTTGTTTGTTTTTTTCAGTACTAGGGGTTGAACCTATGGCCTCATCCATGCTAGGCAAACTCTTTATCCCAACCTACACCTCCAGCCCCCTTTTCATCTTTTATTTTGAGATAGGGTCCTGCTAAGTTGCATAGGCTGCCACTAATGTTGAACTTGTAATCTCTTGCCTTAGTCTCCCTAGTTTCTGGAACTACAGACATGTGCCATGCATCTAGCTGATTTTTTTACTTTAACTGACTTTTTTGGGGGGGTGAGTAAGAGGAGGTATGGAATGTACATATGACCAAATTTTTAAATGAATTTGGGTCTATACGACCTGAAACACAAGAAGTCAGACTCTGTTTAAAAGTCCACTGTAACACTGGAGAAATATGTGTATGAAATTTTGACCCCTAAAAGTACACTGTTCTTGTATCATTGACCTGAGTATTTGGCATAAAAGGTTTATGCAGAAAACAACTGTCTGGAATCCTCACCAAAGGAGTCCATTCCACAACTATTTTAAATAAATCCAAATTACTTATCCGCAAGTCTAAGCATAGCTTTTCATGATAACAAGATTTACTTTAACATCAAATAAAAAGGCTTCTACTTCATTTTAAAATTACATTTAAATTGTCCCTGAGCTATTATGAATATGAGCCCAAATGATTTTAAGTGGTCATATTTCTATGAATTATAATATTTATTTTAAAATTTTGAGCACCTACAATGTGCTTCTTCTGTTTTTTCCTTGAATTTGCACAGAAGCCTCAGTTATCATCTCGTCAATATGCAGATTTCCTATGTGATTGTCTTTTCTAGACTCCATTATTGAGTGTAATTGTTAGTGTATTCAATACAATAATCAATAACTATTTAAAATCTACAATGTGTCAGGCTCTGTTCTTAGCCAAACCAAGAATAAAACAGTGTATAGCCATATGGGGCTTACATTTTGATAAGGGAAACACTTAAAAACAAAAACAAACAAACAAACAAGAGGAGAGAGGTAGATGAGATAGGTTGGACCAAAATTGTGGTTTTAAATAGGGTGGCCTGAGAAAAGAACATTGGTAAGGTAATATTTAGGACAGAATGTAAAGGAGGTGAGGAGTAAATCAGGAAGAACTGTAGGGAAGAAGTGATTCATGCCAAGTGGGGACACAGTATTGGCAAGCCCTAACCATGAAGTCAAATGTCAAATGTCTTTGCATAGACAATAAAGCATAGATAGACATATTTTTTGTATTCTCTGCTTTCAGCTAATACCCACCTGACACCAGCAAAGATGAGCCTGGTTCCATGTCCTCCATCTTGATTTTCTGGCAGTTCCCTGTGTCTATACTGCTGCAGTATAATTATGATCTTTAGCAAAATTTTGCTTGCATGTAATAGTAATGATATTGTTCAATAATTTCCAGATTAGGTTGGATCCTATTTCTTGGGAATAGGCACATATATGGATCTGTTCCATTTAGTTTAGCCAGGTAGCTATTTTCTAAATTTATTGGCATAAACAAGTGAGCACCTCCAATGCTGCATCAGTTGGTTGAAGCATCTCAATTGGTATTCCATCAATTCCTGCTTCCTTGTGCTTCACCAATTCTTTCAAGGCAGCATCTACTTCACCTTCCATACCATTGGTTCCTGATCATATGCAACCTCTTGAAATGGTTGGAATCCACCAATTATTTTTGGTATAATGATTCTGTGTATTCCTCCCATCTTCATTTGATGTTTCCTGTATCATTTAATATTTCCCTGTAGAATTCTTCACTATTGCCACTCAGGGCTTGAAATTTTTTTCAATTCCTTAAGCTTGAGAAAAACTGGCAGGCTCTTTCCTTTTGGTTTCCTATCTCCAGCTCTTTGCACATGTCATTATAATACTTGATTTTGTCTTCTTGAGGTACTCTTTGAAACCTTCTGTTTAGTTCCTTAACCTCATCCTGTTTTCCTTTTACTTTAGCTTCTTGACTTTCAAGGGCAAGTTTCAGAGTCTCTTCTGACATATAATTTGATCTTTGTTTTCCTGTCTTTTTAATAATCTTATGTTTTCCTCATGAATGATGTCTTTGATGTCATGCCACATCTCATATGGTCTTCAATCAATCATTAGCGGCTCGTGCATTATATTTGTTGTTGAGATGGTCTCTGAACTCAGGTGGGATATACTCAAGGTCATACCTTGGCTCTCATACACTTGTTCTAATTTTCTTCAGTTTCAGTTTGAACCCCGATGTGAGCAGTTGATGGTGTGATCCACAATCAGCAACTGGTTTTGTTCTGAATTTTAATATTGAGCTTTTCTATTATCTCTTTCCACAAACGTAGTCAGTTTGGTTCCAGTATGTTCCATCTGGTGACTTCCATGTATACAGTCACCATTTATGTTGGTAAAAAAAAATGTATTTGCAATGAAAAGGTCATTGGTCTGACAAAATTCTATCATGCGATCTCCAATATCGTTTCTGTTGCCAAGGTCATATTTTCCAACTACTGAACCTTCTTCTTTGTTTCCAACTTTTGTATTCCAGTTACTATTAATTACCAATACATCCTAATTGCATGTTGGGTACATTTCAGATGGTGTAAGTTGGTAAAAATCTTCCCTGCTTTCATTTGCAGCCTTAGTGCTGGGTGCATAAATTTGAACAATGGTCATACTAACTGACCTTCCTTGTAGGCATATGGATATTATTCTACTACTGACAGCATTGTACTTTAGGACAGATGTTGAGATGTCTCTTATGATGATAAATGCAACCTGATTTCTCTTTAATCTGTCTTTCCCAGCATAGTATACCATATGATTATCTGATTCAAAATGGCCCATGACAGTCCATTTTAGTTCACAGCTGCCTAAAATGTTGATGTTTATGTGCTCTATTTCTCTCTTGATTATTTCTAATTTTCCCATATTCATACTATGTTCACTCCATGTTCCAATTATTAATGGATATTTACAGTTGTTCCTCCTCATTTTGAGTCATGCCACACCAGAAAATGGAGGTCCCTGGGGCTTCACTCCATTCCTGTCATTAAGGTAGACTCTAAGGAAGACTCTCTTCCCCAGACATCTTTTCAATGCCTTCCATCCTGGGGGTCATTTTCCAGCACTATATCTGACAGTGTTTCTCTGCTATTCATAGAGCTTTCAATGGCTAATTGTTTCAGGAGTGTGCTGCCAGTTCCTGCTCCCTAGTCTTTCTTAGTCTGGAAGCTCAGCTGAAACCTGTCCACCATGAGTGACCCTGTTGGTATCTGTAATACCAGTGGCATAGCTTTCAGCATCACAGCAACATGCAAGCCTCCACTGTAGGCAAACTGACAGACACTTGGGGGAACAGAACTGGGGAGTGTTTTGTTTTGTTGTACATAGGGTTGCTATGAATCAGACCCAACTAGATGGCACCTAACAACAACAAACAATCAGTTTTCAATGGCTAATTGTTTTGGGGTTGGTCTACTGAGTCCTTCTCCCTAGTATGTCTTAATCTGGAAGCTCAGCTGAAATCTGTCCACCATGGATGGCACTTAACATGAACATTTATGAAGTGGTTTCACTTATAAGCAGGGTGACAATAATTAATTTATGATCAAAGCAGGGAATATGTATTAGGCAGCCTATGGCATGAGATCTGACAGCAAAAACATTACAGGTATATGAAATATAATACTGCTAGCTTCTGGCTACTTTGCTTTATAAAAAATACATATCTACACTGAATTTGCTAAACAATGTTGTTTTTTCATAATTTGTGACAGCACTTTGTAGTGAAAATGGCAGGGGACTCCATACTTGAAACTCCAGCTACAGCTTCTACCTGACCCTAAATACTATATTAGTGATAACAACAAACTGTTTGAAAGGCATGAATATAGACAAACACAGGAGTGAAATTTTAAATATTTGTCCATTTTCATCTAAGTCATATTTTTTTTGTTTTGTTTTGATTTGGTTTGGTTTTTGGTTTGGTTTTTTCATTTTGTTTTTGTTTTTGTTTTTCCAGGGGTTGAACCCCCAGGGCCTCACGCTTGTATGCTTTGCAACTGCCATACTACTAAGCTGCACCTCCAGCCCATTTTTTTTACTTTTTGAGACAGGGTCTCACTAAATTATGCAGACAGCCTCTGGTCTCCAACTTGCAATCCTCCTGCCTTTGCCTCCTTAGTCTCTGGGATTATAGGGAGGCACACTGTGCCCACCGTAAGTCATGCTTTTAAAAACAAAAATAGCTGTAGTCTGTTAAGTTCAAACTCAAATTTTAAATATCACTTGCTAGGGGTTTTTATGTCCTGGCAAGTTTTCTGTCCAGGATGTTACTCCTGTGCATAAGAGCACCAGAGATTTATCAACACACAGTTATTTAAAGCCATAACTGTAAATTAATGGTTAAACACATGATAAATTATTTTAAAATACAGTAAGCTCTTATCAAGAGCAGAGACAAGCAAGTCCCTTGAGAAACACTTCTGCCAATATGTGAAAACTCATCTCTGTTATCAATTTCTTTGATAAACTAGATAAGTCATTTGCCTTCACTATGTCCATTTTCTCACTTAAAAAATGAAAATAAGAATATAGGCCTTATACAATACACAATATTAATGTTAGATAACACATTAAGGCTTTGATTAATATAAAGTGGCCTGCAGCTATACCACTGTGGTGTACAATCCTGTCAGATCTTGGAAGCTAAGCAGGGTCAGGCCTGGTGAGTACTTGGATGGGAGACCACCTGGTAATAACAGGTGCTGCAGGCTTGGGAGAAGGACGAGGCAACCCACTCCCAAAAAACAATCAGCCATTGAAAATCCTATGAATAGCAGAGAAGCACTAACAATACTGTTTCACCTGTTGTATGTAGGGTCACTAAGAGTAGGACACCGGCTCAATGGCACCTAACAACAACAAAATAAAGTAGTATAATGTCATCACTGTCATTAAATACTTACTATCATAATTAAAGCAGTATGATATATGTTTACCACAGGCTGAGAGCCAGAATATCAGAATAAAACAAAGCAAAGTATAACAAAACAAAAACAGAACTGGGTATGGTGATACATGCCATAATCTCAGCACTTAGGAGACTGAGACAGGAAGATCATGAGTTCAAAGCCAGCCTGGGCTACATAGCAAGACCTGTCTGAAAATAAATAAGTACATAAATAAGTAAATAAATAAATAAATAGCTGTAAGTCATCTAGCCTACTCATTCAATAAGATTAAGATTGGATCAGTAGCCTATGTACTTCGCAGAAATACTAACACTGGAAATGCTAACATTGTTTTATATAATGCTAAGCACTTAGTAAGGACTACATCTGGAATAAATTAGATAGTGTTGAATTTTTGGAGATTACTTAAAGATAATGCAAATGTTTTCCAGGTGAGATAGTAACCAGGTGAGAGAAAACAAGGGAAAAAAAGAAGAAAGTGATTTTACAGGCCAAACTGGAGTTGTAACTAAAGCAACATTTGAAATAATAGATATTTCATCATTTTATGTTAAAGAAGAGAAATTCAGTCTTGGCCATATTTAATTTAGCTTGACAAGGTTGGTATAGGACTATAAATCACTACTTGCTATAAAATTATTTCAAGATCCCAGGTTGCATTATATCATTGAATTAGAAGAGCAAGGCCAGATAGGGTCACTTAAGAGAAAGTTTTTCTCTATTGTAAAAGTTGCTATTGATCATTTAAATTTTTCTCCTGAAATATCTAGGTAAAATGAAGTAAGATTAAGATAATTTTATGTTACTTTGGCTTTTGTTTGTATTGTTTTGTTTTTTGAGACAGGATCTCACTAGGTAGCACAAGCTGTCTTCATGCTCACAATTCTGTCCTGCCTTCTGAGTGCTAGGATTATAGGTGGGCACAGCCACCTAGGATTAAAATAATCTTTTAGTTGTAACTTCCCAGTAATATACAGTAAGATGAACAGGTAGATCATTATACAGACTTGTCTTTGCTTTCATCCATTTTATAAACACCAGGCCTTTCCCCTTCCCTGGGGCTGGAAGACATAGTCCCACCTTCTCATCCATTGTCCACTCTTCCTTCTGGACTACAACCCATCCAGCCGTGCTGTTTTCTTCCAAATGTCTATTTTAGCTTAGGCTTACTATTTCTTTTGGTCAGTGTATATTTTATCCCTTGCTTTTCAAAATCAGCTGCCATGGCAAAAGAAAAATTTTTCTAAACCTGGTCTGGGGCAGAACTTTTTACTTGGTATAAATGACAACTGTAGGGAATTATTCAACCCTCATCTTGCCCCCAGATTGGTAATCAAGGATCTCCCTTTGATTACCAAAGGAGTGACAACTGGTCTCACTCTTTATTTGAATGTCATTCCTAAATTGGTTGCACCTAGCCCTTTGTGCCCCCGCCTGATTGTTATCCTGAGACAGTTAAGGCAGTTAGTTACCCAAGGGCTATATAAACAAAGGGGCTGAGATTTAGCTCAGTTGGTAGAGCGCTGCACTGCAGTCTCTGAGGTCCCGAGTTCAATTCCCAGCACCCAAAAATGGGAGAAGGACCTGGCAATCTACTCCCAAGGCAATCCCGAAAGAGCCATTGAAAACCCTATGAGGGTCGCTATGAGTCGGATACCGACTCGACGGCACGTAACAACAACATATAAACAAAGCTCACCCTGCATGTAAGGGAGCAGGAATCTGGAGGTGATGGAGCTGGGGGTGCGGCTGCTGGTGAGAGCTGTGGCTACCGATGCTTCTTGCTGGGAACTTTCTCTCCGTCTGACCACAGAGGAAGAAAGTACTCTCTCTAGATTCGACCAGCAACAGGGAAGCATCTCTCCTTGTGACCACTGACACCAGGACAACTAGATGACATCCTCAAGGATTATAAGCAAGCTGAAGACAGTCCCTTTGCCCAGCACCTAGGGACAGAAGCTGAGGACAGTCTCCAGTCCCAGTGCCGGAGGTGGAAGAGCCACAGCTCCCATACCCCACACCCCCAAGGCAGTAGAAAGAACTAATAACACTCAGTCTATAAGATTCATTTGGGTTTTTCTCTGCCCTTCATGGCAGAGAGAGAGAAAATTAAGAGCTGCTTTTGTCCCCACAAGGCAAAAGCGCCCGAGGCTTTTCCTTTCTCCCCCTCTCCTCTTGAGGCATTCTGAAGGTTGCAGGAGTCCACGCCCCTCACCCAAGGGTCCTGAGTGACTTTTGATTAAGATACCTGTGTGCACACAGCTCAGCACCTTCCATCAGAACATCCGAGCTGAAACAGGAGGTGTTTGCCCAACAGACAACCTCTTTCTGGAAAGAAATGAGCATTCCTGATAAAGTGCTTAAGTGATATTCAGATAAACTTTAGGGGAATTAAGATTTGCTCTAGGAAAGTTACCTTAGGTAAGAAGGGATATGAATCCAATCCAGGAGTTATTGGTAATGAGCACAGCTTCTACAGAGACAAAGCAGAAGACAAAGTAGAATGGGTTGAAGAAAGAAGTACTAAGGACCTGGAGATGTGAATAAGGATGACAGCTTCAGGAAGCTTGCCCGGAGCTGGGGACATAGCTCAGTGGTACAGTGCTTGCCTATCATGTGTGATGATCCTAGGTTCAATTCCAGCACCACAACAAGGGAGCAGGGAGCTTGGCTGCAAAATACACAATGAAAGAGGGTGACAGGTTGTTTTCAAGGACAGTGGAAACATTTAAATGTGGAAGGAAAGGAGGGTTATAAACAGCTTCTGACTTTTTGGAATTAAATTTTTCCTTTTATTACAAATAAAATATGCTCTGATTTGGTTTCACTTCATTAGAATAGAGATTTAGGGATGGAGAAAAGTTTATTTTCATTACCCAGCATTTCAGAGGCAGTATAGGGCAGGATTGCCTAAATTCATCTGCCTACTAGACTCAACAAAGGACTTTGATAAAATAAAGATTCAAGGGGACTGTGCCAAACCCACTAACCAAGAATCACTAAAAAATTAGGCCTGGAAATCTACACTTTTAATAGATATGAACAAGGAAGATAGGGAGAAATAGTACAGTGGTGGAAAGCACAGGCTCTGGAATCTGAAAGAACTAAGTTCAAATCCTTCTCCATTGCTACACGGACTTGTATTCATTATTCTGAATGGTTCAGTAGATGTTGCATGGACAAGGCTAGATAATACATGTAAAGTCTTTCCTACATACAAATGCACAATCTATATTTAGTGTCTTTACCTTAAAAAAAGACTTTGTTATAGGAACACCCACTTCTCACACTTAGTTAACTGCCTGTAACAAGTCTAGTCAACTCAAATGAGCTTTTCATATAGCTAGTCTCATGACTACATCAAACAGTATAAATGGTAATGAATCTTTGAATAGGCAAATGAGGGACTGTTTGCCCTTGAAATAAGATTGATATAAAACTTTCATATTGTTCCTAACATAATTTTTTTATAAGACTTATCATAACCCTTTGAGTCTTCTGGCTTTTTCCAATCCCTGGGCTTTGTTACTTCTTAGCACTAATGTTTTTACTGTAGTGCTATTCTATGTATTCTAGTGTTGCTATAAAGTGGCCTCCCAACTGTTAACCCAACAGGAAAGACAGAATGCTCAGTCTATTAGATGAGAGCAGTGAATCTGAGGAGTACTCCATTGTCCTCTCAGGAGTTAGAAGTCAATACCAGGGACTATGACTTAGAAGGACATTAAAGTAAAACAACAGAGGAATCCCAAGAATCCAGATATTAGAAACCTATATAAACCAGGGAGACAGTAGTTATACGGGTAGGATTTTTCTAAAAGACTATAATATCATATCAAACACACATCAGGGAACTAAGCAAAGCCCTGACAGAGAACAAAGTAGAGTACATGAAAGCAGCAATAAAAGATCAGGGTTGAGAAAGTAGAATTGGATAATTGGGATATCTTTGTACTGAGGCCACATTGTTGAATTTAGAGGGGTCTTCCCTAGGGAACCTGATAAAGGAGTATAAAGCTTGAGGGTGTTGTTGAATGCCAGCAATTGACCTGAATTTTAACTTTTGTTTTCTTGCTTCTCTTTCTGTTTATTGCTATAGCTGAATTATCTACATTCTTTCATTTTTATTTAATAAAGAGGAATTAATTTGGTTATTTTACCAAGCTCAGCTTCATTTTGAACAGGCTTTGATCTAATGGGCTCAGATTTGGATTAAAGTTACAGAAGTGGGGTAAGACATATAACAGTAACCAAGAATCAAGATGGCAGTGTAGCAGAGAAATAGAAGCAATGATATAAGCGAAACTGAAAGAAGCGGGAGGGGATCAGTGGGGAGGGACAGAGGTTGGTGAATGAGGAAGAGGGTACAGAAGTAAAATAGAGGTGAAAAACAGGAGAGGAAAATCTCAAAATATATGATACAATTATATCAATTCATGGGAAATATGGTTCTGTAAAATATGTAAGTTGATGAATATGTAAGCAAACGTGATGAAACAGTTGCATAATGGAGATAGCAGAAGTCCATCAACATTTATAAGTAAATAAAATAAAATAAAATAAAGAAAACAAGTTTGAAATAGTGGCCTAAAACAATAGAAAAGGCAAGACCTAGTTTATTCCAATATAGCCATCCTAGAATCCAGAGAGGGAAGCTAAAGAGCTAGATGGGAAAAAAAGATGATCAGTGAACTGTGGTAGAAAAAACAGATCCAAGCAAATAGACAAAGAGTTTTCCAATAACCCAAGCATTGGAATCACTGCAAAATACCTGGTACTCAATAAATATTTTTAAATAAATGTGGAAGCATCTGCAAGCTAATGACAGAAATGACTTGCTAAAAATTATTAGAATTACCAGAACACAATGTATACATCTTAAAAAAGGCCTTCTCTTTTAACCACAACTCCTCTAAGTTCTTTCCTTGACCAGGCCCAGCCTTGAGCTTTTCTCTGGACTCTTGTTGAATTCAGCTTGAGCAATAATCCTGTTAAGTGAGTTTATAAAAAATCCCTCAAACTTGGTGTCTGTCCACCCTCCATAACATAACTCTGGCCTACCTCCAGCAATAATCTTATCAAGTCAACTTAGCTAAAAACTCCTTATCCTTAAGTTTCCTTTGAGTAATTTTCCATCCACTAAAATCTATCTGACTGCTTGACTTTAAGTCCCTGCTTGTCCTTGTTGAAGTGAGAGCTGAATTCAATCTTTTACCATCACTGCAGTATCCCATTATAAAGATCCCTACATCTAGCACCATGCCCCCTATAATAAAATCTGCCCTACCATCTTTAACAAGCATCATCAGTAATTTTTTCTTTAACAGTACTTTTTAGGGTAAGTGGAAGGGTAGGACAGTACTGAGAATAATCATTTGATAAAGAGTATTATGTATTTTAAAACTGAAAAATGACCTTGGAAATTATCTACATTCAGCCCTTGGTATCCATGGGTTCCACATTGGTAGATTCAACAAACTGGGGATCAAAAATATTTGGAAAAAATCATCTATATTGAATATGAACAGACATTTTTTCTTGTCATTATTTCCTAAATGATGCAGTTTAACAAATATTTATATAACAGTTACATTGTATTAAGTAATATGAGTGAAACACAGATTATTTAAAATTCAACCTAGGAAATGTATTGGTTTATGCAAATGCTACACTGTTTTATAAAGAACAAGAGAATCTGAAGAGTTTGGTATCCATGGGGGTCCTGGAACCAATCTATTTGGATACTGAGGATGGACTATTTGGAAACTAGAATAAGAAACTGATTAATACATCATGATACAGCTACATGATCAAATACTAGGTATTTGCTAAACAAAAGAATGGTAAAGCCATAAACTTTTATAGAAAGAGCTCAAGATGCACAAGTAAGAGGAAAAAAACAAAGCATAAATCAATACCTATTGTTTTAGTTGAGGCTGTTAAAAAGCAGAATATCATAGACTGGGTAGCTTAAACAACAAATATTTACTTCTCAAGGCTGTAGGAGATGCAATGGCTGGTAAGGACACTCTTCCTGATTTACAAACAGCTGCTACTACTGTTGTTGTTGTTGTTACTGCTGCTGCTGCTGCTGCTGCTGCTGTTGTTGTTGTTGTTCTCCTCCTCCTCCTATTTCTTTCACTCTCTCCCATTCTCCTTCCCTCCCCACCCCCTTACCATGTGAGGATACAAGGAGAACATATCCATATATCAAGGGTAGGAGATTTTCTCCAAACTGACTTAACTAGATTCTTGCTCAAACTAGATTCAACAGGGACAGAGAGGGAAAACCAAATCCTGGCTTAGTAAATAGAGGTTGTGAGAAATAAATTTTTGATCACCTAATCTATAGTACTCTGTTATAGCAGCTCAAATTGACTAAGACATCTCCCAATGGTCTTACCACCTAATGCAATCCACAGGATTTGAATATGTGAGTTTGGAGAAACACAAACATTTAGTGTATAACCCATATGAATATTAATTTCTGTATAAAAAGGAAGTGAAAACAAGAGTATATATCTGAATATGCTTGCATAAGGTAAAGAAACTTTTGAGGATATGTAAGAACTAAGATGGGAAGAAGGTAGGAACTAGAAAGATGGAGAACAGCATGGAAGACTGCATTTTGCATTTTATTATTTAATTTTTGAAACATCTGAACAAACTGAAGTTCTAGCCAGAGAAATCAGGCAAGAGAAAGAAATTAAAGGATATAGATAGACAAAGAAGAGGTCAAATTATTCTTATTCACAGATGACATGATCCTTTACCTAAAGGACCAACAAAATTCCATTATAAAACTCTTAGAACTAATTACTTCCTTCAGCAAAGTAGCAGGATACAAAAGTAACACTCTAAAATCAGTTTGTTATTAGGTGCTGCTGAGTCTGTATCTGACTCATAGCAACCCTGCATACAACAAGTGAAACACTATTGTCAGTGCTTCTCTGTGGTTCATAGGGTTTTCAATGGCAGATTGATCTTTTTGGGGAGTGGGTTGCTGGGTCCATCTCCCACTAAAATCAGTAGCCTCCCTTTATACCAATGTTGAACAGGAAGAGAAGGAAATCAAGGGAAAAAGCCCATTCACCATAGCCCACCAAAAAATTAAATATTTAGAAATCATTCTAACCAAACACTGTGAAGATAAGGAAAGAAAAATTCAAAACATTAAAAAAGAAACAGTACATGATATTAGAAGATAGAAGGACCTACCTTGATCATGAATCTGGAGAATTAATGTTGTAAAAATGGCCAAATTACCAAAAGTGATTCACAAATTTAATGTAATCCTCATCAAAATTTCAATGGCAGACTTTGCAGAAATAGAAAAAACAATCCTAAGATTTATATAGGCTAGAATTTAGCTCAGTTGGTACAGTGCCGCTCTGCAGTCTCTGAGGTCCCAGGTTCAATTCCCAGCACTGCAAAAGTGGGAGAAGGACATGGCAATCCACTCCCGATGCAATCCTGAAACAATCAGCCACTGAAAACCCTCTGAGGGTCTCTTGGAGTCAGAAAGGACTAGATGGCACCTAACAACAACAACAAGATTCATATGGAAACACAAAAGATCACGTATACCCCAAACAATCCTAAACTGCAGAAACAGTACAGGAGGCATCATGATATCTAACTTCAAACTGTATTGTAGGTCCATAGTGGCAAGAATAGCTTGATACTGGCACAAAAATAGGCTAGAGGATCAATGGAACAGAATTGAAGACCCAGAGATACACCCATGCAACTATAGTCACCTGATTTTTCAAAAAAGGGCTAAGGACATTCAATGGAGAAAAGACAGCCTCTTCAACAAATGGTGCTGGGAAAATTGGATATCCATTTGCAGAAAACTGAAAATAGACTTGTATCTCTCAATCTGCATGAGAGTCAATGGAAATGGATAAGAGACCTCAACATAAAACTAGGAACCTTAAAACTACTAGAAGAAAAGATAGAGAATACACTTCAACACATAGGCATAGACAAGTATTTCCTTAACAAGACTCCAATCGCCTGGGAAACTGCACCAAGAATCAACAAATGGGATTATATGAAACTAAAAAGCTTCTATACAGCAAAGGAAACAATCAACAGAGTAAAGGAACAATCCACATAATGGGAGAAAATCTTTGCCTCCTACACATCTGACAGAGGACTAATTTCTAGAATATACAAAGAACCTAAGAAATCAAACACCAAGACAACAAACAACTCAATAAATAAGTGGGCAATGGAACTGAACAGACAGTTCTCAAATGAAGATACGAATGACCAAGCAACACATGAAAAAGTACGCAATACCCCTAGCCATTAGGGAAATGAAAATCAAAAACACTGAGACTCGCTGGGCACGGCGGCACACACCTGTAATCCCAGCAGCTCAGGAGGAGGAGGTAGGAGGATGACAAGTTCGAGACCAGAGGCAGTCTGCATAATTTAGCGACACCCTGTCTCAAAAAGTAAAAAAAAAAAAAAAAAAAAAAAGGACTGGGGACACAGCTCAGTGGTCCAGCACTTGCAAAGAATGCAGGCACGAGACCCTAGGTTCAATCCCCAGTACCTAAAAAAAAAAAAAAAAACAGGATTCTATCTCACTCTAGTAAGAATGGCCAAGATTAACAAAATAAAAAACAACAAATGCTGGTAAGGATGCAGAGAAAAAGGAACCCTTTTGCACTACTGGTGGGACTGACTATATATTATTTCAACCACTTTGGAAATTAATATGGAGGTATATTAGAAAACTAAGAATAAAACTGCCATACAACCCAGCTATATCAGTGTTGGGAATATACCTAAGGAAGATAAGTCATCATAACACAGGGACATCTGCACTTCCATTTTTAATGCAGCACTCTTCATAATCACAAGGGATAGAATCAACCAAGATGTCCATCAACAGAGGAGCAGATTGAAAAATTGGTATATATACAATGGAATATTACTCAACAATAAAGAAGAATTAAATTATGTCATCTGCAGTAAAATAGATAGAACTGGAGAATATTACCTTAAACAAACTAACCCAGTTCCAAAAAGAGAAAAACCATATATTCTCATTCATATGTGGATGCTGAATGTAACTTAAAGGAAAAAAACTATACATATCTAGATATGTAAAAATGAACAATTATACTTAACTAAGAAAGGAAAATATAAGCAGAGTAGAAGAAAGTGGAGAGGGGATCAGCAGGTGACAGAAGTAGTTAGGAAGGGGGAAGGGGAGAGGAAATAACAGAAAGAGGTAAAGAGGAAGAGGAAAATTTCAAAATGTATGATACAATTATATGAATATAATGGAAAAAATAAGGGAAAAGAAAAATCTATGAAAATATAACCTATGATTGCATAAGATTTTATTACATATTAATTAAAATTCCTACTTGCTCACCTCTTTCCTTCTCTTCTTTACTTTAAGTGGTTGTGTAAAATATGTAAGTTGATGAATGTGCAAGCAACAGTGATTTAACAGTTGCATAATGGATAGAGCAAAAGACTTATTACTCTGTACCCCACCACCATTTATTAATAAAAATAAATAAATAAAAAGTATAAAATAAAATAATTTAATTAAATGTGTAGAACACTGACTAGTCTCTGGAACTCATAACTCTCCATTGATTTGTCTGAAAGTCTTCTCAAATACTATATGTCCAAAACAATATTTGAGTTCCACTCTTAAACCTGTTCCTCTCTCACTCTTCTCTAATTCAATAAATGCCACCACTATAATTGAAAGCAATGGGTTCACACCTTGTTGGGTGCAGAGTCAAAATAAGTACAATTAAGACATAAAGAATTAATAAAGATTCAGTGCCAGCAGGTAAAGAGTTCCAGGTATGGTTCCCAAATTTGCACTTGCCCAAAATAAAGAAAGCTTTGGGATTTTATTCTGGAAGCCTATACATATTTAGCTGGGATTTAGCTCAGTTGGTAGAGCGCTGCTCTGCAGTCTCTGAGGTCCCGAGTTCAATTCCCAGCACCGCAAAAATGGGAGAAGGACCTGGCAATCCACTCCCAACACAATCCCGAAAACAGTCTGCCATTGAAAACCCTATGAGGGTAGCTATGAGTTGGATACTGACTTGACGGCACCTAACAACAACAACATACATATTTAAATATGAAACCATTTGGCATGAGTACATATCCAAGCATGATCAATTTAAAGGATACACTACTATGCATGATGAGTTAAGGTCATAGTTCAAAAAGGAAAGATTGCAGGCAGGCATGCCACTAAATGAGTCTAGCCTGTGTTGCAAAGAATAGTGGGCAGGGAAATTTTTCAGGTGTCTGTGGTCTGTGCCATAAGTCTCCACTGGAAATCTTCTGGCCATCTCTGTTGCTGCTGCTGCTGCTGCTGCTGCTGCTGCTGCTGCTGCTGCTGCTGCTGCTGCTGCTGCTGCTGTTGCTGCTGCTGCAAACTAGTGGCCATGACAGGGCAGTGTTATAGCCTCCTTCAGCCATGAAATAGAAAGCTGGGATCCAAGTGCCTTCCAAGGCTTTGGCAGAGGCCAGACTCTGGGCATTGCCACTGCTGAGTAGACTCTTTTCAGCCAGCTAAGGGAAAGTGAAGGAGAAAGGTCCTGATTTTGGGGATATAGGAAATTGCCCCTGTCATGGGCTTCCATACCTCCAAGAGGGACCTGCCCTGATATTCATGAGTTATAACTCCTGAAATGAGGAAGCAAATGCATCCCAAGCCAGATAGACTGTAGAAAGGAGCAGGTAGGATTCAGAGATGTCTTCCTAAGAAGTGACTTCCAGCTTTCCTATCTTTGTGGCCATTAACACTGAGGCAAGATAGAAGAGAAAATTTGGGAGATGTGGAAAGGGAAAGAGCTTTCACCCTGGGATCTGATTTAGATCTCACTGGTTGAAAATCAAAAATTTCCAACACAACTACTAAGAAAGCTGCTGTGAGGACTGCCTGAATGGAGACACAGAGCTTTTTTTTTTTTTCTTTCATGGTACTTGGGGCCTGAACCTGGTGCCTCACACATACTTTGCAAATGCCCTTCCACTGGGCTGCACCCTCAGCTCATTTTTTTTTACTTTTTATGTTGAGACAGAGCCTTGCCAAGTTACACAGGCTTCCTCTAGCCTTGAACATGTGATCCTCCTGCCTCTGCCTCCAGAGTTAATGGGATTACAGGCATGAGCCACCACACCTGGTTTTGAGAGCTGTTTTAAATGAAAATACTAAACTAGTAATAAGCCATGCTTAGGATCAAAATGCATATGACATCTGATTTTAACCTCAACCCCACAAGTGGGTTTGGGGGCCCTGTTCACAGTCAGCAAATGCCCAGACAACTCCCTTGTGACACCCTTCTGGAAACCCAAATTAGTTGGACCTCCCTAAACTTTATCAATGTACCTCAGAAAGCCACAAAGTCTACATATATCCATTGTAAAAGATACCTAGCCTTCTCTCTGTGTCTCTTTTGAGAAGCCCCCATCCATGTCTTAGACATGTGCTATGATTCTTTTCTTAAGCACCTCACTTTCTCTCTGAGCACACACACTTTATATTAAAGTGTGTACCTAATAAACGCTATGACTTTGTTTCACTCTGACTTGCACTGAAATTTATTTCTGTAACCCAATGACCCAGATTACCCTGAGTAAAGATCTCAACAAGAACTCCTCAGGCTAGGTGGCAATGCTGAGCTGCCTTTCTCACAATCACTGCCAACACTACCATCTACTTTCCTGCTCAAGTTTAAAATCTGAGAGTTTTATTCTTACTTCTTTCTCCTATGTCCACAAATTTGTGAGCAAGTTCTGCTGTTTCTATTATCTTAACAGAACCCAATATATTCATTTCTTACCATTAGTCATCTCTTGGCACAGTGTCAGGGAGTGTTTTGTTCTGTTGTACATAGGGTCTCTGTGAGTTGGACCCAATTTGACGGCACCTAACAATACAGCCATAGCCCTGTGGCATCCGATCCCTTCAGGTCTCTGAAGCTAAGCAGGGTCAGGCCTGGTTAGTACCTGGATGGGAGACCGCCTGGGAACACCAGAAGCTGTAGGCTTGGGAGAAGGACCTGGCAACCCCTTCCCAAAAAGCAATCTGCCATTGAAAACCCTATGAACAGCAGAGAAGCACTGACAATAGTGTTTCCCCTGTTGTACAGAGGGTCGCTATGAGTCGGATACCAACTCGACGGCACCTAACAACAACAACAACAACAACAATAACAACATATTTTACTGTGGATGATAGAATATTATTTACTGGCATCTTGTTTCACACGATGATATCATGAATGTTGCAAATTATCTTATCCTCCAGCTCTGTGTGTATGTGTGTGTGTGTGTGTGTGTGTGTGTGTGTTTAGAAAAATATAGAACCAAATGCATGACTTGCTTCTTGCGACCAAAAGGATCTTATGCTATAGATTATTGGTATGTTATGGGCTGAATTATGCCTACAACTGCAGCACTGTGGTGTCCGATCCTGTCAAATCTCAGAAGCTAAGCAGGGTCAGGCCTGGTTAGTACTTGGATGGGAAACCGCCTGGGAACACCAGGTGCTATAGGCTTGGGAGAAGGACCTGGCCACCCACCCCAAAAATCAATCTGACATTGAAAACCCTATGAATACCACAGAAGTATGACAATAGGGTTTCATCTGTTTTATATAGGGTCATATAAGTTGGACACCGACTCTACAGCACCTAACAACAACAACATGGGCTAAATTGTACCCCTCCCCCAGAAGCTGACATATTGAAGTCCTAACCCTTAGAACCTCAGAATGTGAATGTATTTGGAGATAGGATAGAATGAGCTCATTAGAGTCATCATTAATTCATTGAATAGTGTCCTGGTGGGCTGGGATTTAGCTCAGTTGGTAGAGCGCTGCGCTGCAGTCTCTGAGGACCCGAGTTCAATTCCCAGCACTACAAAAATGGGAGAAGGGCCTGGCAATCCTCTCCCAAGGCAATCCCCAAACAGTCAGCCATTGAAAACCCTATCAGGGTCACTATGAGTCAGATATTGACTCAACGGCACCTAACAACAACAACTGTCCTTGTAAGAAGAGGAGTTCTGGAAACAGATGGGTACAAAAGACAATGCAAAGGTGACCATCTACAAGCCAAGATGAATGGCCTCAGAAGAAATCAACTCTGATGAAACCTAAATCTCAGACTTCTGTTCTCCAAAACTGTGAGAAAATAAATTTCTGGTGTTTAAGTCACCCCTATTTGTGGTACTTTGCCTATAGCAGCCCTCACAAGCAAATATAATATCTATTAACTAACATCTCCTGTGACTTACTGTGTATATCCCACACTAAGTTTCTTTTCCTTCTGATATTTTATTTTTCCTTTTTTCTACATATATTTATATAACTACCTGAAATCCTTTTTAGAATCCACAAATCCTCTGACATATAAGTATGATAATACTTTCTTAAAAGGAGAAATTAAGATTAATTTGTCATTACTAGTTCTTAATAAATTATGTTGGTACTTGATCAACACTACTTCATTTTCTACATGGTCACGTGCCAAATGGGAAGCATCTAGGAGTCTGAAGCAAAGACTTTGGAGTTGGCATTAGTACCAATGACTTCAGGAACATGGAACCTGGACAGTGCTTTTAACAAAACCAATCAAAAAAAAATTAATACAGCTAGGATGTATGCTTAAATGAGCACTTACAACATGCCAAGAAAGTGACTGTTGTTTGTTGTTGTTGTTGTTGTTGTTAGGTGCCATAGAGTCCCGTCCGACTCATAGCTACCCTATGTACAACAGATGAAACACCACCAGATACTGTGCCATACCCACCACTATTGTCAGTTATTCCCTGGTATTCATAGCATTTTCAGTGGCTGGTTGTTTTTTGGGAATGGGCTGCCATGTCCTTCTCCCAAGCTTGCAGCACCTGGTATTCCCAGGCAGTCTCCCATCCAAGTACTAACCAAGCCCAACCCTGCTTAGCTTCTGAGATCTGATGAGACTGGAGGCCAAGGGGGTTATTTCACTTAATGCTCAGCACAATCCTATGAGGTAGATACTAATATATCTGTTGTAGAGATGAAGAAATTGAGGCACTAGTAAGTTATATTATCTTTTCCAAGGTCACACAGCTAGTAAGTGTAAAAGTTTGCTTTGAAAACCAGCATTCTGACTCCAGAGCCCATGTTCTTGGCTGATGAACTACACTGCAAATGACACATGAAGGGCACAGTCAATTCAGCTAAACAAACATTTATTGAGAAAACTACTATGAATCAAATGTTTCCCAGAAGACACTGAAGACACAGGAAAAAATAGGACATAATTCTTTTCTCAAAGAGCCCTTGGTCTTACTATCAAGGCCAGTAGCCAGTAACATAAATAAATTACTATATTGTGCAATAGAATAATGAAAAAAGTTCAAATTTTCTAAGTACTACAGTGGAGGGAATAATTCTGTTCTGGGAACAGTTTCCAGTGGAAGTTAACCTCTGATCTGGGTTTTGAGGCAAAACTTGATATTTACCATGCAGCTAAAATAGAGCTAAATTTCAAGCAGAGAACACAGTATGTATAATTAGTGTAGTTGATTGGAGATTCAACTAAATAATGTAATCTGATAATGCTGAAGATAAAGTAGAAGATAGGAAACAGGAAAGAAGACCTATTGGCACATTGCTCCACATGAGTGTCTTTCACACTTAATGCTTGCCCCATTTTTGTCATATCTTTTTTTTAATTGGAGCAGATGGCATGCTTTACTCAACCTATGGCTATAGCTAATTTCCTTTGCTGGCTGATTGGATTCAACTAATTTCCTATTGCCTGCCTGGATTCTGCACTGTGTGTGTGTGTGTGTGTGTGTGTGTGTGTGTGTGTGTGTGTGTGTGTGTGTGTGTGTTCAATACTATAGCTACTTAATTGACACATTGTTGTTATTGTTAGGTGCCATCAAGTCAGGTCCAACTCATAGCAACCCTCATAGGGTTTTCAATGGCTGATTGTTTTCAGGATTTCTTCAGGAGTGGACTGCCATGTCTTTCACCCATTTTTGTGGTGCTGGGGATCAAACCTGGGTTCTAAGAGAGTATGGAGCAGCACTTACCAACTGAGCTAAACCACAGCCCATTTGACACATATGAACAGGTAATTGCCATTCATTGAGACAGAAGAACCTTTTATGTACCTGACACTGTGGTAGCAGAAACCAAGGTATATCTTGCTGTATTTGTTTTGTTGTTGTTGTTAGGTGCCATCAAGTCAGGTCCAACTCATAGTGACCCTATGTGCAATAGAATGAAACACTGTCTGACACTGTGCCATGCCTGGCACAATTGTCAGCGATTCCCTGCTATTCACAGAATTTTCAATGGCAGATTGTTTCAGGAGTGGGTTGCCGGGTCCTTCTCTCTAGCCTGCAGCACCAGGTGTTCCCAGGCGGTCTCCCATCCAAGGACTAACCACACCGACCCTGCTTAGTTTCCAAGATCATGTGGGATAAAGATGCTAGGGTGC
The DNA here is from genome assembly GCA_007922755.1 of Pedetes capensis. Taxonomy (NCBI): domain Eukaryota; kingdom Metazoa; phylum Chordata; class Mammalia; order Rodentia; family Pedetidae; genus Pedetes; species Pedetes capensis. The sequence goes on along the minus strand of VMDO01004814.1, from coordinate 39,979 downwards.
TATGGCTGCAGACTGCTCCATTTGAATAGGGGGTAATTAAACTGAGTATTGAAGGATGGGCAGGTTTACAAGCAAAAGAAATAACATATATAAAGACACAGAGGTATGAAGCATAACTTATATGAGAAACTGAAACTAATTTAACTAACGTGTGAAATGTACCTAGGGAAATGATCAGAGATGAGTCTGGCCATATAAACAAATATCAAAAAAGGGGATTATGTGTTCTATATTTATTGCTAAATAATTACATAATTATTATTAAGTAATTGGGAATCACTGATAAATTTTAAGAAGCAGAGTAGTTTCATTTTAGACATGATCTCTGGCAGCATTGTGGAGTAGTCAATAGACTACTGGAAAAGACAAGTTAAAATACAATTTGTGAACATCTGTCACCACTAAAACTGTACATACCAGCTCAGCATGGTGGCACATGCCTGTAATCCTAGTACTCAGGTGGTATAGGCATGAGGATCTTGAGTTAGACATCAGCCTGGGATATATAGCAAATCCTGTCTCAAACAAAAAACCTATATACCTTTTGACTAAGCAATTCCACTTGGAAAAATTCATCCTATGAGTACACTTGCAAATATATAAAAGTTTACATACAAGATTATTCATAGTGTCTAAATGTTCATCAATAGTACACCCAAAAATAGAATGTTTTAAGTCTACTTTTTCAGAAAAATCTATCAAAAAATTATTGTACATAGATATAACATGATCACCAAAATTATTGCTAGATTTTTAAAATCACAGAACAGCACATAGCATGTGCTACCATTTACACAAAAAAGACAAACAAAAGTATTTTATGTATTAAAAAGTATTAAAAATAAAGTATTAAAAATATGCATGCAGTATAGGAGAAAACAACATGCATAAAATACCTCTGGAGGAAACACTTTAGAAATTGATAACATAAATTGTCTCCAAGGAGATAAATGAAATAGAGTTGAATTAGGATTTGGAACAGACATTTCACTAGGGCTTTTGGATTTGGAACCATGTGAGTGTATTATCTATTCCTAAATAAATTAATTAAATGTAAGTTTAAGAGGGGAAACCTGGTAAGAGATAAAAAGGGACTCTAATATGGGCTGGGATTTAGCTCAGTTGGTAGAGCGCTGTGCTGCAGTCTTGTGGTCCCAAGTTCAATTCCCAGCACCACAAAAATGGGAGAAGGGCCTGGCAATCCACTCCCAAGGCAATCCCGAAACAGTCAGCCATTGAAAACCCTATGAGGGTCGCTATGAGTCGGATACTGACTCAACGGCACCTAACAACAACAACAACAACAACAAATCATAAAGGGGCTGGGAGTTAGCTCATTTGGTAGAGCGCCACTCTGCAGTCTCTGAGGTCCTGCGTTTGATTCCCAGCACCACAAAAATGGGAGAAGGCTGTGGCAATCCACTCCTGTGGCAATTCCAAAACAATCAGCCATTGAAAACCCTGTCAGGGTTGCTATGAGTCAGACATGATTCGATGGTACCTAACAACAATAACAAATCAAAAAAGTAGCAGTCACAGGTAGAGAAAAAAAAGATAAGAAAAGTGCTAAGGTTATAGAATCCAAAGAATTATATGACTCTTTAAAGTGACATGTAACAGAGAAGAATTTGTTAAAATAAAAAAATATATAAATAAACAGATTTCTACCCTGGGAAACTGAGTAACTATATTAGGGTTACTTAACAAATAATGGGAGAAGGGTCTGGCAATCCACTCCCAAGGCAATCCCGAAAACAGTCTGCCATTGAAAACCCTATGAGGGTCGCTATGAGTCGGATACCGACTCGACAGCACCTAACAACAACAACAACAACAACAACAACAAATAATGAATGCAAGGATAATAACAAGAAAGAAGAGAAAATGAGTATAGTTTTGAACGTTATGTTTGAAGAGTTGTGGGACTACACATCTATCAGGTCATATAGTCATCTTATCAACTGTACTAGTCACTGATATCATGGACATGATGGGCAAGTGTTGCTATTAAGGAGATGCTGGGCTATCAGAGTAAAAAGTAAAAAAGGAAGACAGAGACTCAGAGAAGATTCCATGCACACATCCACAGGTACCTGGATCCTACACAGAGTACAGCCTTGGCATCACATCAACACCCTGCCAACAGGACACAGACTGCAAGCTCTGGGTGAGTTACCCTGAGGTGGCAGACAGAGCGGCCATCTCTAAGCAGTGCCTGCAGCTCAACTGGCATCTCTGGGCTGGTACAGGATCCTCATGCAGGAGTGCAGGCCTCAGATCAACCAGACAAGATATGTTATCATCCCATCCATCCCGATGTGGGTGTGGGGAATGAATGCAGAAGGGGCTGGAGAATGTGCGCCAGTGGAGCATGCCCAGAACCACGGCAGGGCTCCCTCCATCCTGTTGTGGTGGGGCAGGTGCACAGGCATAACTTTCACAGATACAAAGGCACACATGCACTCGGACCCCAGATCTACCAGAGGCAATTCAATATCATCTCACTACACCATGGAATCAGCTACGGTCTGCAAAAGCAACTGAGTCCCACATGGGCAAAGCATGACAGCGGTCTTACAAGGGGCACATCAGTGCACTTTGTCCCAGGGCAGTTTCATGTGTGACTGCCACACGGCCAGACAGGCTGCAGATTCACTGGGAGTGGTCGGATATCATCCTGCCCGCTACAGGGTGGGAGTGGTGAGACCACAACAGGATTTGGAATGCGCAAGTGGATGGAGAGTCCAGCATTAAAGACCTCACGATAGCAGCCATATTCCTCCCTGCCATAGGCTTTGGGGCCATGAACTCCAATTTGGGGAATGGGTGCCCAAACTCCGTGGGGCAGGGAACATTCCAGGAAGGCCACCACAGGTTCCACTGCCTCTCTGACAATACAACAGGGATGGAATATTTTGTGGGGCAGCATCTAAGGGCATCCAGTGCCCCATTTCAACCCAGGGGATTGCGTGGCTTCCTACCATATCCACTCGGCAGAGGGAAGCTGCGCAGAAGCCCTGCCCCCTAAGGCAGCCTGCTCTTAACAACAACAACAACAAAAACAACAAAGCTGGCAGAGAAAATCCCCTTTCCTGCAGCAAAGGCCTGAAGGAAGAGAGATAGGCCCTTCTCAGAAGATTTAACTCTGCTGTGGATAGTGCGAAAAACACTGGCAACCTGAGTTCTGCAGTGTTCACTTCATCCTTCTTGTCTTCATAGTTCAGATACCTCTTGTGAGAGTATACAGATGTTTTTCTGTGTGTGTATTATTATTGTTATTGTTATTATTATTGGTGTGGGAGTGTGTGTATGCACGTTTTTGCTTCTTTTTTTCTATTTTCCTTCTCTTTTCCTTATTCTATATTGTGTTTTTGTTTTAGTTAATTATTTTATCCTTAAATTTTAACTTTAATTTTAATTTTGATTTTAATTTCTATGAGTCTCTATTCTCTCTCTCCTCTTTCTCCCTCTTCTTCACCATATCCTCCTCCTTCTCACCCCCCAGCAAAGAAACAGAATCTATTGCCTCCCTAGCCCCCAGCCCCACAGAATAGTGAACTGGAGAATGGGAAACTGAGTAGTGGAGAGTACAGGATGCAGATAAGAGTGCCACGAGCTGATGGTCCACTGAACCTAGGATATCTGATTAACAACTAAGCCCATTAAGAGTCGAGTAGGGCTGGTGAACTAGAGTAAGAGCCCCACAGACTAGACAACAGAGGAATCATGTTGCACCCAGTGGACAATCCAGTGTCTGGGATCTCAGGGATCAGAGGGAATCTGAATGGGACAGAACTGAATTCAGAGTCTGAAACAAATCCTTGTCTAGGATTCTGAAGCTGTAAAATACGGAGCTGAGGAGTGAAAATAAAGTGCCAGAGATTTATCACCACACAAACTCAAAGGAATAACAGAGGGAGAAGTTGTGCACACTTGGGAGAGACAAAATCTATTTTCAGGAGCAGATTATGGGCAAACAAAGTAAACCTACATGAAACACAAAAGGGCAGAATGGATGTGAAGACTCCACGGACCAAAGCCCCCCCTACAAATTCCTCTGATGAATCTCAACTCCTAGAGATCTCTGAATTGGAATTCATAGTTATGGTCATTAATATACTAAGAGAAATCAAAACGAATACCACCAACTCCCTTGAAATTCTTGAAAAGAGGTATCTCACCTGGAGTCCATTCTCTCCTCCCAGCTAGAAATGATTAGGAAAAATCAAGTGACAATCACTGACATGGAAACTAAATTAAATGAATTAAACTCTGCAAAAGAATGCTTTTCATCAAGACTGGGTGAAGCTGAGCTACAAATTTCCAATTCTGAAGACTCAATCCAAGAAATGAAATACATACAGTCAGAAATGGAAACAATGATGAAGGAATTTTAAAAATATTTCCAAGAAACCTCAGATAGAATGAAAAAAACAAAACATAAGAATTCAGGGTGTCCCTGAAGGACAGGAAAGATCCACCAGAGGACTAGAAAATGTAGTCTATGATATCCTCAAGGAAAACTTTCCAAATATAATCCAGGATATGGATACATACACAACTGAAACATTCAGGACCCCATCCAGAGTAGATCAAAATAGGTCATCCCCAAGACATATCATAGCTCGAGTGCTTTCATTAGAAACCAGGGAGACTATCCTGAAAGCAGTGAGGCAGAAATCCCAGATGACTTTTAAAGGGAAACCTATTAAAATTAATGCAGATTATCCATATCAACACTGAAAACTAGAAAGGATTGGACATAGGTAACTCACTTCCTAAAAAAGAACAATTTCAACCAAGAATACAATACACAGCGAAATTATCCTTGAAAATAGATGACGAGTACAAGTCATTCCATGATATTGACACATGTAAACGATTTGCAACCACCAACCCAGCTCTACAGAGCATTGTAAATCAATTACCCCATCCTGGAGAGATAAGACAACCCTATACAGTAACCAAAGACTTGGTTAGCTGATGAGTGCAATCCAAGAAAGGAACAAAGCAACCATGATTCATAAACCAGTAACATGTAATGATTGGATGCATAACAATAGATACTACTCAAAAACCACTATTAATGTCAATGGACTTAACTCACCAATTAAGAAGCAGATACTGGCTAATCGGATGAAAAAGCATACACCTTCAATATGTAGTATTCAAGAAACTCATCTAACTCACAAAGACTGCAATAGACTGAGAATTAAGGGCTGGAAAACAATATACCAAGCAGGGGGGAACAAAAAAGAGCAGGTGTTGCAATTCTAATATCAGATAGATTAAATTTCAATCCAAAACTAATTAGAAGAGACAAAGAAGGACACAACATTTTAGTAAAAGAAACTATCAATCAGGAACAAATAACGTTCCTAAATATTTACACCCCAAACACTGGGGCACCTAGCTTTATAAGAAAAACGTTATGGAATATAAAGAAATTTATTGGACCAGAAACAATAATAATGGGAGACTTCAATACCCCACTTTTGTCAAGAGACAGGTCATCAAAATAAAAATCAACAGAGAAACGTCGAATCTAATCTCCACCTTAAACCAGTTGGATCTCATAGACATATACAGAATATTTCATCCACACGATGAAGAATACACATTCTTCTCAGCTTGACATGGAACATTTTCCAAGATAGATCATATGCTAGTCCATAAGAATTTCCTCAACAAATACAAAAAGTAGAAATTATCCCCTGTTCCTTATCAGATCACAATGAAATAAACCTGGAGGTCAAGAGCAAGAATAATTCCAGAAATTTTACAAACTCATGGAGACTAAATAATACACTGCTGAATGACCAATGGGTTGTTGAGGAAATCAAAATGGAATTTTAAAAATTCCTGCAATCAAATTATGGTGAATACATGTCCTACCAAAACATATGGGATACAGCAAAGGTAGTTTTAAGAGGGAAGTTTATAGCATTAAGTGCCTTCATCAATAAGGTAAAGAAGAGACAAATAAATGACCTAATGATGCACCTTAAGACACTAGAAATCCAACAACAAATCAATCCTAAAAGGGGCATCCAAAAAGAAATTACAAAAATATAGGGAGAAATATCTCAATTAGAATCTAAAAAGGTAATTCAAAAAATTAATAAGATTAAGAGCTGGTTCTTTGAAAAGATTAATAAAATAGACACTCCTCTGGCCAATCTCATCAAAAAGAAAAGGGAAAAAACTAACATAGTAAGGATTATGAAGGAAAATGGGTCCATAACAACCAACTATAATGAAATACAGAAAATTGTCAGGGATTACTATGAGAGAGTGTATTCTCAAAAATATGAAAATGCAGAAGAAATGGATAAATCTATTAGCACATATGACTTACCAAAGCTAACCCCAGAAGACATAAGTGACCTAAACAAGCCCATTGTTGTTGTTGTTAGGTGCCGTCAAGTCGGTATCCGACTCATAGTGACCCTCATAGGGTTTTCAATGGCTGACTGTTTCAGGATTGCCTTGGGAGTGGATTGCCAGGCCCTCCTCCCATTTTTGTGGTGCTGGGAATTGAACTCGGGTCCTCAGAGACTGCAGCACAGCACTCTACCATCTGAGCTAAATCCCAGCTCAAACAAGCCCATTACATATATGGAAATAGAAAAGGTAATAAAAAGTCTCCCAACAAAGAAGACCCAGGTCCTGATGGGTTCACAGTAGAATTTTACCAAACTTTCAAAGAAGATATAATACCTGTCTTCTTCAAATATTTCCAAAAAGTAGAAAAGGAGGGTACACTCCCAAATTCATTCTACGAAGCTACCATCACCTTGTTACCTATACCAGGAAAAGATTTATCTAATATAGAGAATTATAGACCCATCTCCCTTATGAATATAGATGCAAAAATCTTTAACAAAATCCTGGCAAACCGAATCTAGCAACATATTAAAAAGATTATTCACCATGACCAAGTGGGATTTATACCACAGATGCAAGGCTGGTTCAACATATGGAAATCAATTAATGTAATCCAACATATCAAGAAACTGGCAAACAAAAACTGCATGATCATCTCAATTGATGCTGAAAAGGCCTCCAACAAAATGCAAAACTTTTTCATGATAGAACCCTGGAGAAGATAGGTATAACAGGCAAATACCTTAACATCATTAAAGCCATCTTTGACAAACCTACAGCCAACATTATGTTAAATGGAGAAAAACTGAAATCATTTCCTCTTAGATCTGGAACAAGGCAAGGATGTCCTCTCTCTCCTATTCCATTTAACATAGTAATTGAAATCCTCACCAGGGCAATCAGACAAGAGACAGAAATCAAAGGGATATAGATTGGCAATGAAGAGGTCAAATTATCCTTATTTGCAGATGATATGATTCTAAAAGATGCCCAAACTTCATCCAGAAAACTTTCAGATCTAATTAACTCCTTCAGCAAAGTGGCAGGATATAAAATCAACATGCAAAAATCAATAGCTTTCCTTTATACCAACTGTAAGCAGAAAGAGAAGGAAATTACAGACACAGTACCTTTCACGACAGCCCACCAGAAAACTAAATACCTTGGAATCAACCTAATCAAAGATGCTTCAGATCGCTACAAGCAAAATTTTAAAACATTAAAGAAAGAAATAGCATAGGACACTAAAAAATGGAAAGACCTTCCCTGCTCCTGGATAGGGAGAATTAATATAGTAAAAATGGCTATCCTACCAAAACCATTTTATACATAATGCAATCCCCATTAAAATTCCACTGACTGATTTTACAGAAATAGAAAAGAAAATCCAAAAATTCATATGGAATCACAAAAGACCACATATGGCCAAAACACTCTTAAGCTGCAAAACTAATGCAGATGGAATCACAATCCCTGACTTCAAGCTACAGTATAGGGCAGTGGTAGTAAAAACAGCTTGGTACTGGCACCAAAACAGGCCTGAAGACATGTGGAACAGAATAGAAGACCCAGAAATACCTCAACACACCTATAGCCGCCTTATATTTGACAAAGGAGCAAAGCAAGTAAATTGGAAAAAGGATAGTCTTTTCAATAAATGGTGCTGGCAAACATGGACATCCATGTGTAGAAAAATGAAAACCGACCCACATCTCTCAATATGCATGAGAATTAACTCAAAATGGATAAAAGGCCTCGACATAAAACCAGAAACTTTAAAACTACTAGAAGACAAGATAGGTAATACACTCCATCATATAGGCATAGGAAAGTATTTCCTTAATAGGACTCCAGTTGCTCAAGAAATTGCAACAAGAATAGATAAATGGGATTACATGAAATTAAAAAGCTTCTGTACAGCAAAGGAAACAATTAACAGAGTCAAGGAAATCCCCACTGAGTGGGAAATTTTTTTCACATCCTTTATATCAGACAAAGTTCTAATCACCAGAATTTATAAAGAATTCAAGAAAAAAATTCCCAAGAAAATAGCCCAATACACAAATGGACAAAGGAACTGAATAGACAGTTCTCAAATGAAGAGGCCCACAAGTCATAAAACACATGAAAAGATGCTCAATATCCCTAGCCATTAGGGAAATGCAAATTAAAACAACTCTGAGATTCCACCTTACTCCAGTAAGAATGGACAATATCAATAAAACAAATAACAACAAATGCTGGCGAGGTTGTGGAGAAAAGGGAACACTCTTACATTGCTGGTGGAGCTGTACATTGATCCAACCATTGTAGAAATCAATATGGAGGTATCTTAAAAGGCTAAAAATTGATCTACCATATGACCCAGCTATAACACTATTGTGAATTTACCCAAAGGGAGATGGGTCACCATACCACAGAGACACCTGCATCTCCATGTTCAGTGTAGCACTTTTCACAATAGCAAGGATATGGAATCAACCAAAGTGCCCAACAACAGAAAAATGGATTAAAAAAAACTATGGTACATATACACAATGGAATACTACTCAGCAATCAAAAAATGAAATAATGCCATTTGCAGCAAAATGGATGGAATTGGAGAAAATTATTTTAAGTGAATGAACACAAGCTCAGAAAGAGAAATACCACATGTTCTCACTCATATGTGGGAGCTGAATCAAAATTATAAGAAGGAAAAAGTGCTATGCAGAGGTCCAAACATAATTTTAAAAATAACTAATGTCGACATAGCATAGAAGGGACAATTTGGGGGATGCAAAAGAAGGAGTGAAAGATCTTGCAAAAGGAAGAAATCCTGGGAGAGGAGAGAGGGGAGAGGAGGAAGACGGAGGAGAGAGGAATGGGGGAAGGAGTGACCTCAGGGTGAACAGCCCAGCTTTAATAGTCCTGGAAATAATTATAATAACACCAATAATACCAAAGAATAGTAATAATATAGATGGGCTGGAAAATTCATGTAATAGTACTGACAATATAAAAAGATAGTTCACTACAGAAAAAGTTTCAATCTTAAACATAATTGGGACCCAAGCATATATAGAAAAATATTACCATAAAAAAAACAAGCAAATGGAAGAGAAATCTTTGGTGTAGGGGTGAGATGGTGGGAGGAAGTGCACAAGAGGGTAAGGGGGAACTTATCTGTGTAATGTACAACAAAATGGATATATGGAAATGTCAAAATGAAATGCTTGTCAGAGTGAATCACATTAAGTTGTATATTAAAATTTTCCATAAACAAAAAAAAAAGAAAAACTTTTTAAAAAGATCTTGCCTACATAATGAAGCCTCCATAGAAACCCAAAGGACAGGGTTCACAGAGCTTCTGGATAGCTAAACACTTGAGGACTCCCGAAGGAGGGGTGCACCTGGAGAGAGTATGAAAGCTCTATGACCCTTTTCCCATGCCATAACCATGTTCAATCCCACTCTCTTTATATGTTTCCTTACAGTCTTTATAATAAAGTGGTAAATGTGTCTCCCTGATTTTGTAAGTCACTCAACTAAACTAACCGAACCTGAAGAAGGGTTTGTGGGAACCCCCAATTTATAGCTGGTGGGTCAGAAGCACAGCAAAACACTTTAGATATGACTGGTACCTAAAGTAAAAGGCACTCAGTTTTGGTCACTGAGCCCTCAACCTGTAGGATCTGACACTACCTCTAGCTAAACAGGACTGCAGGACCACCCAGCTGGTGTCTGCTGCAGAACTGATTGCTTGTTGGTAAGGAGAAATCCCCACACCTTTCGAGGTCATAGAAGTCTTCTGTATTCGTTGTGACATGAGACAAGAGCTAAAAACAGGCAGTTTGTGTTTTTCTAATAGAGGTCCTGTTCAAAAACATGTTGCAGCAGGGGTCAGTAGTGAGCTTCCCTGGACTGTGCTTCTTAGCCTGCGATATTTGGGACCGCAATGCCCACCTCTTCATCAAAGAAGGAACCACCTAAGCCATGTGGAACTTACCTTCCCTCTGATCATTGCTGTCTGTTTTTGTATTTTATTCTCAGAACAAAGGACTTCCTTTTAATAGTTGCATTTTCAGCAATACCATCTATGATTTTGGAAGGGTGAAAATACATCTTACTTGGGTCTTATAATCAGACCAAGTGAAGCTTCCAGCACAGGGGCCTTAGATTTCCCTTCAGACATTGTCTCAAACCACTGGGACATACTAGGAGTAAGTCAATGGTATGGGAGTGGAAACGTGATCTAGGAGCTGGGTTATCATTTTCCTATATTTTTTAGGGTCCATCTCTTGCACTTCTATTGTCATCCATTGCTCTACTTTATCCTGGTTGACAATAAGACTGTCAACATCCTATTTTCTGCATGTAACCAGTCAGCCCATGTCCCTCTGGCACCACCCTGGGACAGCTGAACTGATGAATCTTGTATCTCTACAATTCCATGGTGATCCTGCTTGCTGAGCCAAACTGTTGATAAGGTGACACATGTTCTTTGGCATTGGGAGTAGGAAAGCCAGTATGTCACCCACTTATGATTTGTACATGTACATGAGGATTACCAAAAAAGAGGTAACTCACTCAGGCACGGGATGAAGCAATACTTTCTTCACACAGAGAAGAGAGAGCAAAATCAGCTTTAATAGTATTGGTCCCCTGTGGCCAATGGGTTTTGCCAACTAGCAGTCACTATGTGATGATCTGCATACATCCCTCTTAAAACGGTGGCCAAAGAACCCTTTCCTTCCTACCAGAAACAGATATAGCAGTGAGGTTGCCAGGTACCATATAATACAGATTCTTTAAGCAGAATAAAAAAGTACACATTAAGCCTAGAACAAGGAAAGTTATTCCCAAACACAGTGATATTCCCTGCACGGGCTGTAAGGACTTTGAAGTACCATGTTAGAGTATGTACCAGGCCCAAACAAGGTGCATTCTTATGCAACCATGCAAGGGTGGATAGGTTGCACATGACTACCTTTCCAAACACCTGCCTTCTCTTTTGTTTTAACAGATGAAGTAGATGAAATGTCCCTGTTCCAGTCAAAATCCTCTATTAGCATTCTGGGAAGGATCTCTCTTTGTATTCTTAAGGATTTAGCTCCTATTAACTTTTGCCTTTTTCCTGCACCATAAATGCAAAATCATTCCAATGCTCTAACATCTCCCATTTCTAAAAGCAGTCCCTTGACCTTACATTCTCACTACCTTCATATCTGCCTTCTCATATTCACCTCAACCCTCTTCAAATGGACATCAATCATTGCTATCCCACTAACAGTATAAGATTATCAGTGATCTTCCTGTTGCCAAACTCAGTGATCATTTTTGTTATCTTAACCTTTCAGAAACATTCAATCCAACTGATCTATTTCTCCCTGAAATTATTCATTTCATTTCTGAGAAATCACATTCTCCAATTCTCCCCAACAGTCTTTTATACTGGCTTTTCTACCTCCACTGGAACTCTCAAGTTTGGAGTGCTCCAGGGCTCTGCCCTGGGCTTTCTCCCTTCTCTATTTATACTCTTTCCCTGATGATCTCACTCCTGTCATGCTTTAAATTCCTTACTCCTGCCAATGATACTCAAGCCCTGACCTCGCCTCTGAACTTCAGACTCATGTATCAAACTGCCTCCTTAATGTTTCTACATATTTGAGACATTTTCCCTAAGTGAGCTCTTTAACTTTATTATTTCTTAGAGTATTCATAAGTTTTTCAGTTGTCTGTCTTTCCATCCAACCTACCACTTACTGAACAGTTCAGACACCAGGGGGAAAGAACATTATATTGACCATGAGATAGAATTCTTTAATTTTCTAAGGCTATTCTTCTGTTTTGGGAAAAATCAATTATGCTTACAATACTTAAGTTGGTATACATATTTCTCCCATGATTTAACCAAAAGCTGTAATAGTGCACTTTTCTCTAATGCATTCATTATATAACTATTTCCTTATATTATGGGCATTAGGTTTTCAAAGGTTATCTACTGCAAGATGTCTGCATACAATATGTTACTAATTCTATGCCACTGCTATTGATCCTTTTTCCTTTTCCCTCTAAGCTCATCTTTCCACATGGCTCCGGCCATCCTCCCTAAATTAGTGTTTGTCAAATAGTCATTCTGTGTTGTTGCTGCTGTTAGGTCCTGTTAAGCTGCGTCTAACTCCATAGTGACAAAATGTACAACAGAACAAAACACTACCCAACACTATGCCATGCCTGGCACGATGTCAGTGCTTCTTTGCCATTCATAGGGTTTTTAATGGATGATTGTTTTGGGATTGTTTCGGGAGTAAGCTGCCATGTCCTTCTTCCATTTTTGTGGTGCTAGAGATCAGACTCAGGGTCTCAGAGAGCACAGAGCAGCACTCTACCAATGGAGTTTGACCCCAGTCCCAGTCATTCTGTAGCCCTGACTTTTTTCCTGGGCTTTAGTTCCACATTTCTGATGACCCACTGGACAAATGTAACCAAATGTTCCATACAAAATTTAACATAACAAAAACTGAATCTTCTTTTTTTTTTTTTATCTTGAGATAGGGTCTTGCTAAGGTCTCTAGTCTCAAACCTGCGATCCTCCTGTCTCCACCTCCCAAATTGCTGGGAATACAGGTGTAATCCACTGTGCCTGGCATTGAATCATCTTTTTTTCCTTGCCCCCAGCCTGTAATTCCTGACTTTCCTCTTCTTGTCAATGGAGCTGCTATTCTCTTGGATCCCCAGGCTCCAACCATTTCCTCTCCCCTCACACAGTTCATCACATCCCATCATTTCTTCCTTTAACACAGCAATATCATGCCCTGGTGACATGATTACGAGTTTGGAGTTAGAAAGAGCTGAGAACATTAGTTCATTAAGACCACCATGCCTTACTTTCCTCATTTCTAATATAAAGTGCAATAGTTTGGATCTTAAATGTTTTCCAAAGACCTATGTTTTAAAGGTTTGGTCCTCAGCATGGCAATATTGGAAAACAGTGAGAAATAAGAGGAAGCACGTAGTGGGAGACCTTTAGACCACTGAAGATGTGCCTTTGAAGAGGTTGTGGGACTCTGGTCCCTTCCTCTTCCTCCCTTTCACTTTCTGGCCATGCGATGAGTGGATTTGTTCTGCTATGCACATCCACTATGATGTGCTGCCTTCCCACAGGCCCAAGGCAATGGGGCTAACCAATCATGGACTGAAACTGACAAAACTATGAACCAAATAATCCTTTCCTCTTTATAAAAGTTCATTATATTAGGTGTCTTGTTACAGTGACAGAAAGCTATATAACACATAAGGCTAAAAACACATACCAGAGTTGTTTGGAAGATTACATCATTGAATACATATAAGAACCTAACATCACACACCAAGTTCTTACCTCACATTGTTCTCTTCCCTGCCTTCCATTTCCATGGCCAGCATTACAGTGGTGCTCCTCACAATGTCTCATCTAATTGATTACACCAATTCTTAAACTCTACTGAAAGTTGGCTAGACAGTTCTTACCAAATGATAAACTCCTTTGAGAAGGTCAAAGACTTGTATTTTCACATTAGCTGTGTCTAAAGAACACCACATGCATCAGGATTCTGAACTTTTCTTATTTGGAAGATTGTTACATGAAATGAAGATTTATTTTCAGTGTAATAAATTTTTCAAGGACTCTTAATTTCAATGGTGACTTTCATAAGTATTTATTAAATCATTTCAAATATTTGGTAGCAATTTGATATTTTAAATATTTTATTGGTAATTTTTAATGTACAATTTAGTGGGACTCATTATGACATTTGGACATATGCATTTCATTGTACATTGCTCATGTTCACTTCCCTTCTTACCCTCTCATGACCCCTCGCTTATCCACTCTCTCCCCACCAATGGTCTCCCTTCTACTTGAATGTCATTTTTGTGAATATATCTGCCTATAGGTAAACCCCGATCTTGCCATATGTGATATTTCCTTTTCCTCATTACCCTTTCTTCTTGGCCCCTTCCCTTAATCTTTAGTCTGTTATCTTTTGCTACCTAGGCCCTTCTACGTTTATGACTTTGTTAGAAATATTAGTTTATGAGTCAAAAGTAGTATGGAAGTTTTTTTGTTGACGACTCGAATGTGTGATGTATGTAGTGTCTCACCTACATACTTTTATACATATATGAATCACCCTATACCAGTGTTGTATATTGTAGCCACTTCAATTATTTGAAATGTTGCTGTTTAAGTGCTCTGAGTCAGTGTCCGACTCATAGCAACCCTACGTACAAGAGCAAAACACTATAGTTAGTGCCTCTCTGCTATTCATAGGTTTTCAATGGCTGATTGTTTTTGGGCATGGCTTGCCAGGTCCTTCTCCCAAGTCTACAGCACCTGGTGTTCCCAGGTGGTCTCACATCCAAGTACTAACAAGACGTGACCCTGCTTAGCTTCTGAGATCCGACGGGATCAGACACTACAGTGGTACGGCTACAGGCTATTTGAAATGTAGATAGTTCAAATTAATATGTGCTGTAAATATAAAATATGTACAAGACTTCAAATACTGTATACAAAATAAGAATTTACAATCTCATTAATTTCACATTATTTATAGTCTAAAATGAAAATATTTTGGTTATGTTAGGTTAAATAAAATGTATTAGTCAAGTTTATTTCATAACTCCTTTTGCTTTTAAAAATGTGGCTACTAGCACATTTAAAATTACATATGCAGCTTGCATTTGTGATTTATATTTCTATTGGACAACATTGGCTCTGATGCTTAAGGTGTTGATTTATGGGTCCCACAACATTCTGCTCTAGTTAGAACCCCAAAACCTCATATTTTTTAGCTTACCGTGTTCCAATTGATGAGTCAGTGTAGAGAATCACTGCTTTATACAAGTTTTGACCCGGTGATTGTGATGGTCTTTAGCATAGCAATGATTCAAAGACAACAAAGACAATCTTGGTTCTCAAGTTCAAGTGTGTAGTAATTACCATTCAGTATTAGGCAAGTCTCAAAACACTTCAAAATATGACTACACATATCCTTTTGTGGAACAAAAGGAAAGGTGAGAACAATTGATTGTATCTATCATAAATCTAGCTGGGGTTTTGCACCTTGGTAGAGTGCCACACTGCACTCTCTGAGGACCCAGATTTGATCCCCAGCACTGCAAAAACAAGAGAAGGATGAGGCAATCCACTCCTGAAGCAATTCCTAAACAATCAGCCACTGAAAACTATGAGGATCACTATGAGTTGGACTTGACAGCCCCTAACAACAACGTCACAAATTTAAGTACACTTAGACATTGACTCACTTGTAAAAACTGATCTCGCAGAATTGTCACAATCTCATTTTATGTTTATAATTTATTTGTATGTTGTTTGAAATAATAAAAAATTGGAAACTGATGAATTAAATCATGACACATCCAACTGAATACTACTGACACATCACTGAGCTGCACCTCTAGACCTTTTATTTATTTTGAGACAAGGTCTTGCTAAATTGCACAGACTGCCTCTGGCCTGGAACTTGTGATTCTCCTGCCTCAGCCTCCCCAGTCACGGGATTACAGGCATGCCACATGACATATGGCTTCATTCCTTTATTTAACCAATAATTACAACTTACTTCCCACTTGAGGATTGTGGTTTAGCTCAGTTGGTAGAGCACTTGCTCTGCACTCTAAGGACCAGGGTTTGATCCCCAGCTCCACAAAAATGGGAAAAGGATGTGGCAGTACACTCCCCCCCAAAAAATCCTAAAACAGTTACTGAAAATCCTATGAGGGTCCCTAGGAGTCAGACAGGACTCGATGGCACCTAACAACTTCACACTAGGCACTGAGCTAAGTCAGATATATGCACAAAACCAGATGTGCTTCTCACAAAAACTCCAATAGAGAAAACAGACCATAAACATACCTACGCTGTTGTTAGGTGCCATCTTGTCGTGTGCTACTCATAGTGACCCTCAGAGGGTTTTCAATGGCTGATTGTTTCAGGATTGCCTCGGGAGTGGACTGCCATGTCCTTTTCCTGTTTTTGTGGTGCTGGGAATCAAACTCAGGACCTCAGAGACTGCAGAGCAGTGCTCTACCAACTGAGCTAACTCCCAGCCCAAACATACATGTTGTTGTTGTTAGGTGCCCTCGAGTCAGTATCCGACTCATAGCGACCCGCATAGGGTTTTCAATGGCTGAGTGCTTCGGGATCGCCTTGGGAGTGGATTGCCAGGTCCTTCTCTCATTTTTGCAGTGCTGGGAATTGAACTCCGGGCCTCAGAGACTGCAGCACAGCACTCTACCAACTGAGCTAAATCCCAGCCCCAAATTAGGCAACTTTAATTACTAAGAGGGCTGGGATTTAGCTCAGTGGGTAGAGCACTGCGCTGCAGTCTCTGAGGCCCGGAGTTCAATTCCCAGCACCGCAAAAATGGGAGAACAGCCTGGCAACCCACTCTCAAGGCGATCCCGAAGCACTCAGCCATTGAAAACCCTATGAGGGTCGCTACGAGTCAGATACCGACTCGAGGGTACCTAACAACAACAATTACTAAGAACTGCTATAAATTTTTGAAATGGTAAAATGTTCAAACTTGAAATGTGCACAAATAAATTCACTCACACACCCTAATTATTGAAACCATTACTTTTGATTTTTTTGGGGGGGGGTATGGTTTGGTTGTTTTTTGTTTGTTTGTTTGCTTCATTTTGTCTTTTGAAACAGGGTCTCCTTGTGTAGCCCAGGTTGGCCTCGAACCTATGTTAATCTTCCTGCTTCAGCCTCAATGCTGAGATTACAGGCCTGCGCTACCAAGGCTCAGCCTTAATTTTAAGCTTGTCGTTTAGACGAAGCATTCAGGGATACTTCTCTAATTAGCCTTTCTCCTGCATTTAGTATGACTTCGTACAAAAAAAAAATATTAAAAATGGCAAATCATGTCAGCTGTGCCACCTTAGGCAAATTTACGTAGCTGTTTTAGGCCTGTTTCCTCTTTTGAAATGGAGTATTTAATCTCTCAGGTTTGCTGTCTCAGGAAGATTTATAAGGACTGTCACAGTGTAAAGGCAGTGCCTGGCACAGAAACGCGGGGATGGGCTGGGCGCCTGCGCTGGCGCTCAGCTGGGTCTCTAGCGGCGCGGCGGGGCAGCCTTGAGGAGTGGCGCAGTACTCTCACCGTGAACCGAAGGATAAACGCGGCGCCTTCGGTTTTTTTCACCTGGGCAGTTCTGCCCGCCAATTTCTCTCTCCAGGGCCTGCCACCTCCTTCGGAGGCCGCAGCTGGGTGCCAACCCCGCAGCGCCAACTAGCCACCGGGGCTTCTCCAGTCGTCCCTACGGTGAGGCGGCTCTGCGCTGTGAACTCACTCAACTCCACTCCCGGCCTGTTTGTCCAAGCCGACCTGGCTCCAGGCAGGCCGTGGCCAGGCCTCCTACCGCGGCTGTTCGTTTGAATTCTGGCGCCACTCCCGCGCCACGTAAGGCCGAGTCGCCGGCCAGACGCGTAAGCGACGGGTCGCAGCACGCCTGCGGGCGCGCGCCGCGGAATGGTCGGGCACGCGGCAGGCAGGAGGCGCGCGCACCACACCCCGGAACAGCCCCCTGGAAAGAGCGGGCGCGCGCGCTCCTGCTCGTTCGCCTTAGGAAACGGCCCTGCCCTCATCATCTCCCGCGTCCAATAGGTGCGAGAGGGAGGGGTGGCCTCGGTTTGAATCCGAAGAAGCTATATAAGGAGCTGCGCGACACGCCGCTCTTCCTTTTCCGTCGAGATGTGAAGTTTACCTGAGTGTGGTAGGTGGATGGTTGACATCCGCGAAGGTCCACGAGAAAGGTGGTGACGCAGGGAGCGGTTGGGGGCTTCAGCGCTGGGATGCTACCGTGGAGATTAGAACCTAGAGGGTTGTTGAAAGCTCGCACGTGGGAAACGCGCAGCCAGAGCGCAACGTGTCTGGAGTTGGAGTGGCGATGGGCTCGGAGCTTAGGCGGGAGACCGCTCCTCAGCTTCCGGCGCTACGTGCGGCCGAATGTTGGCGTGCGGCAGCCGGGCTGTTCTCGGCGTGAGCGGCGGCGAGAAAGCGGCACCTCAGGATCCAGGACGGAAGACTAGTGTACGTGCAAGCGCCCTTTGCTCGCGCGGCCACCTCTAGTCGGCTGATTATTTCCGAATGGGCAACCCCGACCGTGTATGGAGCTAGGAGCTGGGTTTTTTCCCTCCCAGGCGGCGTCATGTGCAGTCCGGATTATTGTGAGTAGAGAGCATTAGTACTAAATGCATGCGAAATCATCCTGTGAGAATGTTTGCTCTCGCACGTCGGTCCCCGGCGGGTGCGACGCCGCCGCCTTTCCTTGATTAATTGGAGCATTTAATGCGGAGATGCCAAGGTAAGGAAGAGCTGTTGAGTTTAGTTCTCAAACTGATTGAGCAAACCTGTTGCTTTACGGTAGTAGAAAATAGAGCACCATTATTTGAAATTGTTTTCCTTTTGTCAGATGCCTGGGGAAATCCCAAAACAAAACGGAAAATTACTTAAAATCTGACAGTCTTACCAGGTATGTATTGAACCCCATATTTTATGGTGATTAAACATTTGTGTGCGTGGATAAAGACCTTTCTGGATGTTCGTGAATAACAAAACTATAGATAGAGCTGAACATTCCGAAGTAAATTGTACAGATTAAAGGTTCTAATAGTACTTTGGTTTGTGGCGTTACTAAAATAGTGAAACATGTTAATTTATGCCTGTATAAGGCATGATTGGTCTGATCAATGATGAAAGTATCCCGAAGCTGATTACCTGAAGAAAAACATAACGGATTCGGCTTCTGAGATAAGACCAATATGTGTGAAGCAACAAATTTTTGTTGCATGGATTTTTATAGCAGTTTTGTTAACAATAAGTCGGGATACTTTTTTTTTTCTGCCAACAGTGCAGCTCGCTGTCTGCGCATTGAAAGAGGCCAGCTTGCTGTTAAATTCCTTACGTGGAACAATTTCTGTGAGTACAGAACTGTTAATAGTGAGTATTGTGCCCTTGGTCTAATCTATGATGATTCTATCCCGAACCTGAGTTTCTGATGAAAAAAAACTATTACGGATCTGGCTTCTGAGATAGACCATTGTAAGGACAAATATTTTACCTCTTAAATAATGTTTAACATTGATAATCTTGTAATTCTTATGTCTTTCCTTTTCTAGGTCCAGCATTACAAGATTTATTTCTTTGTCGTATGAAAACCTGATAAAAACATCAAGGAAAGGAAAACTGTTTGGGGACCGCTACTGACTTTTTTAAATAAGAAAAGCATGAAATGACATTTTTCTGACTGAAAGGTCATAACTTTCAGTTAATCATCCTAGCATCAAATTATTCTGCGAATACAAGTATTGCATCTTAAATTTCTTGTTCGAATTTGAAATACATGATCGTAATTAAACAGGGTAAAAGTTTATACTGACTTGTGAGAGTATACTAATTTTATAGATTCCATGTCATGGGATGTTTGTTCATACTGAAGAAATTGAGAAGTGAGGACTGAGCTACTATAAATTAAGGAGTAGAGCACAGCACCACAAAAAGTTGATTAACCACTATTTGGGGGGAAGTTATCCCCCATCATTTGGGTCCAAATTAGTCAGAATGGATTTAGTAAACACAGTAGCGTCAGATGGAACCTAGAAATTAATGTAGTAAATAACAAGCTGTGAATTTTCTGTGCACAATGAATTTTCCCATGTATAAGACTACAAAAATTGTATCCTTAAATGTTTCTTGCAGCCATAATAAACAGTATTTTTATATATGAAAGTACACGTGTTAGGATACTGTGTCATTTTCAACACAGATTCATTGTGCAGTGTTTAATTCAGACTTAGTATAGTTAATGAAACAGTCATCCATAGGTCACCCTGTTGTGTTATAGCACAACAGAATTTCTCTTGCTTACCTGTTAAGCTGCTGTGGCCTTGATGTGTAGCTCATTGCTAAAGAACATGCTCACACAAAAAGCTTACTAGTTTTTGACGTTTTCTGCACTGGGGTTTAAACTTATGGCTTCAGACAGGCTAGGCAACCCCTCTACTACCTTCTCTAGGCCATTAGTCTTCATATGTCAATATTCTATGATCTTGTCAACTCTTAGATTTTTGGTGGCATCTTCAGGTTTGGGGTTTTTTTTACGTGAAATCTCATCTACACATGGATAGTTTGATCTCCTGTTTCGGTGCTCTTAACTGTCTAGCAAAGACTGAATACTATGAAAGAGTAGTGAAGGAGATGAGACTCAGTGGTAGAGCACTTGCTGGCATGTATGGATTCAATCCTTAACATTGCAAAAAAAGTGAAACTGGAAATCCTTCATTTTCTCTAGGTCTTAGAGAAGATTTCAGCTTTTCCCTGTTAAATCTGGTGGTTTTAGGTTTGCCATAGATAGCCCTTGTGTTCAGGTCAGTTCTTAGTATACCTTATTTTTTGAGTTTAGAGATGGAATTGTATCAAATGCTTTTCCTGTAACTATTAAGATAATCACCTAGGTTTTGTCCATTCTGTTGATGTGATGTGTATTTTGTCTCAACATGTTGAACAATCTTTGTATCCCTAGGATAAATCCAACTTGATCATAGAATATAACCTTTTATGTGCTTGGTGCTTTATTAGCTCAGAGAAACTAGTAGTGAACTACAGAAATGATCTCTGAAAGTATAGTCTTAATGTTATTTTCAAGTGATAAATTTTATGCATATTCCAAAATGTCCTTTCTATTCTGTTCTTTAAAAGACCTACAACCTATTAATAAATTAGCAAGATAAAGTTCTTTAGTACGTTAGATTGCACTGTACTTGATTTGGGATTTGTGTTTTCTGTTCACGGATAAAGTATCTGAAATCAGTTCAAAGAAGAAAAGGTTTATTTTAGCTACTGGTTTTAGTCTGTGGTTACTTGGCCACATTCCTGTGGCCTTGTGACAAGGCAGAACATGGTATGGTGCACATGGTAGGGCAAAACTGCTTACTTCATGGCAGCAAGAGGCAGAAGGTTGGGCCACTGTCTCAATATGTCCTTCAAGGATTCACCCCTAATGACCTACTTGCTGAAGTTTCCACCATGTCTCCATAGCACCATCAGCTCAAGACCAAACTGTTGGGAGACATTTAAGATCCAAACCATAACAGGATTCTGAAATTAAGTACATAATTTCTGTTGTAATTTCAACAGACTGCTGCATAGCATTTTGGAATCTTAGCAGTGGACAAGGAAGTCAGGGTTCTTAAGAATGAGACCAAGAATTCAGCCACGTGCAGTGGCGCACACCTGCAGTCCCAGCAGCTGGGGAGGTGGAGACAGGAGGATCACAAAGTTTGAGACCAGAGGTAGTCTATAATTTAACAAGACCATGTCTCAAAGTTAAAAAAAAAAAAAAAAAGGCGGGGCTGAGTGTGCAGCTCAGTGGGTCAACCCCCAGTACCACGGAAAAAAATAAAAAAGAATTCTTATCATTGAAAAGTTAATAAGATGTACTATAAGATTTCCAAAACTTCATGGCAGATTTGGGCTAAAACTCTACTTCAACTATCTAGGGCCAATGGGGTGGAGCAAGATCAGAATCATTGCTACTATTAAAGAGTTACTACACAGTAAGTACTGTTTAGATCCAGAACCAAGCTTTGGGGAAGAAAGGGTTGAACTTGAGAAAGGACTGGCAAAATATAAGCAGGCTGTCTTAGTAGGTTGAAATTCAAATAAAGGCTCTAATTCTGACTGGGGAACTGATTAAAAAGCCCAAAGCTCTTACAGACACTGGTACACAGCAAGGTTTCTGAAGTGTGTTAATCAGTTCAAAGGACATGGCTAGGAAGCCAAATGCAATGCACATTGCATTTCTGGCAGTAGAACTAATTTTAAGTAATACCAAATGATAGGCTGCAGCCCATGATATTTTTAAGATTATCTGGAAGCCTAGTGTAAGGCAAGGGAAAAAATTCCTATTGGCTAAAGTTAACTAATGAGCAGCAGAGAAACACTGACAATAGTGTTTTGCCTGTTGTACATAGGGTCGCTATGAGTCTGATACTGACTCAAAGGCACCTAACAACAAAGTTACTACACCCAGGTGTATGAATTCTGCTCTCTACTTTTAAAACCATTCTGAAGTAAGCATATTTCAGTCTATTATAATCAAGTCCTTTTAGGTCTTTGAATGTAATGAGTTTTCCCCTAAATTACTATGTTCCAGAGAGTAAATTTCTTAGCAGGCGAACCACTTAAGATCCCTGACCTTCACTGGTACTGGTCATTTTAGCAACAAAAGGTATTACCCAATAAGTATTTGTAAACTAGAAGGCTTAGAGTCTAACAGCTTCTGAGGCTTAATTGAAAAATGTCATCCAGATGTGTGAGAGGTTTTTTGTTTTCTCTGCTTTTTTTCTGTCTTTCGTTTTGCTTTTTTGGTGTTGATGTTTTCTTTTTGTGGTATCGGAGAGTTGAACCCAGGGCCTCAAGCATACTTTGTAAGTTCTCTACCACTGAGTGATACCCTTAGATCCTTTTAAGATAAGATCTTGCTAAATTGCTCAAGCTGCCTCTGGCATTAAACTTAGGATCCTCCTGCCTCTGCCTCCTGAGTTGCTCCCTGGGATAACAGGTGTGTATTAAAAGATTTCAAGTAGTACGTTTAATGGAAACTTAATCATAAAATGTTGAGCTTTCAAATTTAGTACCACTAAAACAGTACTGTTCAGACTTTCATTCAGGTGTAAATTCTCTAAAGTCAGTGAAAGATAAATACATTAATTTCTAAACATGTTGTCTTACTGAAAAATATCAAGTTTTGGAGAAGTCAAATGATTACAATATCCTTTTACAAAAATTTGAACTCCTTTGCTCAAACTTCAGTAAGTATACTTAACATCCAGTCTTCCACCTTATTTCTTCCACATTTATCCTACTAGTACCCAGATTGCCCAAATTTGTCACTGAAGTTCTAGACTACTACCCTTTCTCAAAATGTTTCTTCTAATTGTGTCTTCCCTACATTTGAGTTGGTTTTAAATCAATTTGTTTAATCCTCCCTGATAAAAAATATTTCTCTTGTGTTCTGTATCTGTACATAGATTACTTTTGATTTTTCTTGGCAGTTTATTACTACTGTTGACATAAAGGAGATTGTTGTTGTTAGGTGCCGTCGAGTCGGTATCCGACTCATAGCGACCCTCTGTACAACAGGGGAAACACTATTGTCAGTGCTTCTCTGCTGTTCATAGGGTTTTCAATGGCAGATTGATTTTTGGGAGGGGGTTGCCAGGTCCTTCTCCCAAGCCTACAGCTTCCAGTGTTCTCAAGCGGTCTCCCATCCAGGTACTAACCAGGCCCGATCCTGCTTCTGAGATCTGACGGGATCAGATGCCACAGGGCTACAGCTGCAGGCATAAAGAGGATAGAGTATCTGGCCTCCTTGGCAGAGACTAAATACTGTGTAATGCATAAAGATGATGCACAGTACAAATGTACAGTATATTATGTAATTAAATTACGTTAAAAGATTTACTGGGTGGCAAGGAAATAAAAACAAGGAATTGCAGAAAGGTCAGTGGACTCCAGAGCAAACTATTTCACAAATTTATTCTTTTAAAGGGTTTACCAGCTTTGGTAAAAAGGTGCTGGCTGTTAGCCTCAAAGTTTTGTGTGAGATCTTAGTAATTTTATTAGTTGTATAATATTATTAGTGTCTGGCCCTGTTCTAGATGCCTGAGATAGATGAATGAATGACATACACATTCTTGCTCTTAAGTTCTAGGATTTAGAATTTTAAGGTTGGATTCTAACAGAGGGAGAGGGACAATTAAACAATTTATTGAGTGTTAGACAAAATTTCAAGGAAAGAAAAGTAAGGGAAGGATCAGAATCAAGGACATGAGTCAAGTACTAAGTCCTCCTTTATGGAGGAGGTTGTTAGGTGCCGTTGAGTCAGTATCCGACTCATAGCGACCCTCATAGGGTTTTCAATGGCTGACTGTTTTGGGATTGCCTTGGGAGTGGATTGCCAGGCCCTTCTCCCATTTTTGCAGTGCTGGGAATCAAACCTGGGACCTCAGAGGCTGCAGAGCAGCCCTCTGCAAACTGAGCTAAATCTCAGCCCTGCTGTTGCTCATGCTAGCCCTGAACTGGGCTCAAGTGGCTTGGATTACAGGTGTGTATCACTGCACCTGGCTAAAAGGTGCATTTTAAATCTCCAAATTTTACTTGTTCGGGCCCCACAGCTTCTTTTATTGCATTTCATAGTATAAATACACTCATACTTAACTCATTATGCCAAATGATCTTTTTCTCAAATTTCCACAGGCCTTAAGGGCTATGTATTAAGAGCACACACCCCTGACCTGGGAAATTACTCATGTGGCTAGTTCCCTTAGGTTCTTACAGATAATCTGGACAGCTTCACTACCTCATCTTAATTCTCTCCACAGAATACTTGGCTTAGATTCGTTTTCCTGGAATTGTATTTAAATGTTTTATTTGAATCACTATGGAATCCCTACTATGTATGATTCTTTAATAAGATACATAAACTTGTTCTCTGTAATAGCATTAATACTTTAGTATGCATATCAATACATGGAAATTAAAGTTACTTGACGCTTGTTATTAACTTGTTAACACTGTTATAATGAGTGAAAAATGAAAATGGGAGATGTAACAAACCAAAACCTGTGAGACAGCAGAGTGAGTCAGTACTAAGAGGGAACTTCATAGCAGTCAACCAGTACATCAAAACGGGTTGGGAGTATAGTACAATGGTATAGTATGTGCTTAGCATGTACAAGGACGCTGGTTCAATCCCCAACACCAGAACAAAGAGCAGAAAGATCTCAAATGAACATTACAGCTCAAGGAACTAGAATAAGCAAGAACAAACCAAACCCCAAATGAGTAGAAGGAAAGATAAAGATGAGCACAGAAATAGAGACTCCTAAAAGACAGAAGCTGCTGGGATTTAGCTCAGCTGGTAGAGCACTGCAAAAATGGGAGAAAGACGTGGTAATCCACTCCAGAGACAATCCAGAAACAATCAGCTATGAGGGTCACTATGAGTCAGACAGGACTCCACAGCACCTAACAACAAAAGATACAGGAAAAAAAACACTGCAACAGGCGTTTGATGGAAGTAAACATCCTTTATAAAAACTCTGAACAAATTAATTATAGAAGGAAATTGCCTCAAAACCCAAATATATAATAAAGAGGAGATGCTGGGTGCTAGTGGTACACGCACGTAATCCCAGCAGCTAAGGAGGCCGAGGTGGGAGGATCCCAAGTTGGAGACCAAAGGCAGTGTGTGTAATTTAGGGAGACCCTGTCTCAAAGTAAAAAAAAAAAAGAATGGGCTGGTGGCACAGCTCAGTGGTCCAGCACTTGCAAAGCATGCAAGCATAAGGCCCTGGGTTCAACCCCCAGTACCACAAAAAAAAAAAAAAAGATGAGAGCTTTTCCCTTAATATCTAGAACAAGATAAGGATCCCCACTCTCACCAGTTGTATTCAACATAGTATTGGAATTCCTAGCTAGAGCAGTCAGGCAAAAGAAATTGGAAAATAGGAAGTCAAACTCCCTGTTTACAGATAGCATAGTGTGTGTGTGTGTGTGTGTGTGTGTGTATGGAAAACCCCAGAGTTCACCCAAAACTTGTCAGAACAAATGAATTTAACAAAGTTGCAAGATAGAAAAAAAAGTTTATGTATGTGTATATACATATATGTATGTACGTATGTATGTATATACACATACATACACATAGGTAGTGTTGCTTTATCTCAATGTGAATTATCTGAAATGGAAATGAAAGCAATTCCATTCTTAATAGCTACACAAGACATCCCTAGGAATAAACTTAACGAGAGAGGTAAAAGATTTTTATAATGAAAACTATGAGAACTTAAGTCGAAGAAGGCACAGGGAAAGACAATTTGTTTTGGATTAGAAGAATCAGTATTGTTAAAATGTCCACACTACTCAAAGCAACCTACAGAATCAATGCAATCCCTACTAAAATACCAATGAAAATCTTCACACACACGCACACACCAAAAAAAAAAAAAAAAAAAACCTCAGACAAATACCAAAGATAATGTGAGCAACAACAAAACTAGAGAGAGGCATCACAATACCTCACTTGAAAACACTGCAAGGCTATAGAAGCCAAAACAGCATGACACTGCCATGAAAGCAGACACCTAAACCAATGGGACAGAGTAAAGAACCCAGAATCTGCATATTTAAGGCCAATTCATTTTCAACAAGGCAGCAAGAACACACTGGAAAAAGGAAATTCCTCAGTGGCATTAGTAAAACCTGTATCTCCAGGGAGGAAAAAAAAAAAAAAAAAAAAAAAACGTTACAAAAGAAAGTCAACCAAGTTGGATCAAAATTTAAATGTAAGACCTGACACTGAAACCACTAAAAGAAAAACATTTCAGGACCGTGGGAGTAAAAACGATTTTTTTAGGCAAAAGCACAGGCAATAAAAGTGAAAATAAGATTGCATCAAACTACAAAACTTGCACAGCAATGGAAGCAGCAGAGCAAAGAGACCACCAACAACTCTGGGCACAGAGGCACATGTCTGTCCCAGCTCTTTCGGAAGCTGAGTCAGGAGGATCACAAGTATGAAGCCAATGTAGACAATTTAGTGAGACCTTGTCTCAAAATAAAAGGGGGTGAAAATGTAGATCAGTGGTAGAGTACTTGCCTAGAATGTATGAGATGCTGGGTTTAAACTCAGTACCACCGAAGAAGAAGAAGAAGAGGAAGAGGAGGAGGAGGAGCAAAGCAAGCAACGTACAGAAAGAAAACACTTGCAAACTATATATCTGGCAAGAGATTAATATCCAGGATATGTAAAGAATTTAAAAAAATACTCAACTGCAAAAAACAAATCCCAAATAATCCAATTTTTAAATGGGCAAATGAGGATTAGGGAAGGGAGAGAGAAAGGATAAAAGGGAGTGTGAACACAACATTGGCTAATAAAACATTTAAAAAATGGGCAAGTGATCCAAACATTTCTCAAAAGAAGATGTATATACATCTTGTAAGTGTATGAAGAAATGCTCATTAATAGGTAAATGGGAAAGCAATAAGATAACATCCAAATTAGAAAGGCTATTATCAAAAGTACAAAAAGTAATAAATCCTGTCAAGGATGGGGATAAAAGGGAACTCTAAGACACTGTTGATGATAATATATATCAGAACAGCCATTGTGGAAAACAATATGGACTTCCCTGAAAAACCTAGAAATTTCACTTCCATATGATCCAGCAATTTCACTGTTAGGTGCTGTCCAGTCAGGTTCAACTCATAGTGACCCTGTGTGCAACAAAACGAAACACTACCTGACACTGTGCCATGCATACATTCTTAGGTTTAAGACCATTGTCACAGTCACTGTGTCAATTCATCTAGTTGAGGTTTGGTCTTTTTGTTGTTGTCACACCACTCTTCCAAACATGCTGTCCTACAGGGATTGGTCCATCCTGACAACATGTCCAAAATATGTAAGATGCAGTCTAGCCATCCCTGCTTCCAAGGAGCACTCTAGTTGCACTTCTTCTAAGACAGATCTGTTGGTTTTTGGGCATTCCATGGTATACTCAATATTCATCTCCAGCACCATAATTCAAAAGCAACAATTCTTCTCCTGTCTCCCTTATTCAATGTCCAGCTTTCACAACCACATGATGCAACTGAAAATATCATGCCATGAGTCAGGCACACCTTCATCTTCAGTGTGACATCTTCACACTTTAAAGAGGTCTTTTACAACAGCTTTTCCCAATGCAACACGTCTTTTGATTTCTTGACCACTGCTTCTATGAGTGTTGATTGTAGAACCAAATAAAGCAAAATCTTGGAGAACCTCAACCTTTTCTCCATTTGTCATGAAGTTACTTACAGACCTAGTTGCAAGGATTTTTGTTTTATTGATGTTGGAAGTGCAATCCATCCTGAACACTGTGTTCTTTGATCTTCATCAGTAAATGTTTCAAATCCTCTTCACCTTTAGCAAAGTTGTGTCATCTGCATAACATAGGTTGTTCATGAATCTTCCTTCAATCCTGATACCATGTTCTTCATAAAGTACAGCTTCTTGGATTATTTGCTCACTGTAAAGATTGAAGAGGTATGGTGAAAGGATACATTCCTGATACATACATTCCCAGATTTTAAATCAAGAAGTGTTTCCTTGTTCTGTTTGAACAACTGCCTTGTGATCCATGTATAGATTCCTCATGAGTACAATTAAGTGATCTGGTATTCCCATTCTTTTTCTTTCTTTTTTTTTTTTTTTTTTTTTTTTTTTTTTTTGCGGTACTGGGGGTTGAACCCAGGGCCTCACACTTGCAAGTGCTGGACCACTGAGCTGCACCCTCAGCCCATTTTTTTAAAAACTTTTTTCTGAGACAGGGTCTTGCTAAATTACGCAGACTGCCTCTGGTCTCGAACTTGTGATCCTCTGCCTTCACCTCCCAAGCCGCTGAGATTACAGGTGTGCACCACCATGCCCAGCTTGATATTCCCATTCTTCACATGTTATCCATGATTTGTTGTGATCCACACAGTCAAATGCCTTTGCATAATCAATAAAACATAGATAGATATCCTTCTGGTGTTCTCTGTTTTCAGCCAATATCCATCTGACATCAGCAGTGATGTACCTGGTTCCTGGCCCTCTTCCGAATCCAGCTTGATTTTCCAGCAGTTCCCTGTTAGTATACTGCTATAGTCACTTTTGAATAATAATTAGCAAAATTTAACTTGTGTGTGATACTGATATCATTCGATAATTTCCACATTGAGTTGGATCTCTTTTCATGGGAGTAGGCACAAATATGAATCTCTTCCAGTATGTTTGCCAGGTATTTGTTTTCCAGTCTCTTGGCATAAACAAGTGAGCACTCCAGTGCTGCATCTGTTTGTTGAAACATCTCTATTGGTATCCCTTCAGTTCCTGGAGCCTTGTGTTTTGCCAGTGCCTTCAAGGCAGCTTCCACTTCCTTCAGTACCACTCATTCCTGATCATATGTAACCTCTTGGAATGGTTGATCATCCACCAAATCTTTTTGATATAATGACTCTGTATATTCCTTCTATCTTCTTTTGATGTTTCTGTGGCATTTAATATTTTCCCTGTTGAATACTTCACTATTGCCACTCAAGTCTTGAATTTTTTTCTTCAATTCTTTAAGCTTGAGAAAAAAAGAGAATGTTCTTCCATTTTGGTTTTTTATTTCCAGTTCTTTGCACACATTATAATATTTGATTTTGGCTTCTTGAGGTACCCTTTGAAATTTTCTGTTTAGTTCTTTAACTTTGTCATATCTTCTTTTTACTTGAGCTGCTTGACATTGAAGGGGAAGTTTCAGAGTCTCTTTTGATATGTAATTTGGTCTTTTCTTGTTTTCCTTTCTTTTTAATAACCTTTTGCTTTCTTCCTGAATGATGTCTTTGATGTGATGCCACAACTTGTCTGATCTTCTATCATTAATTTCTTATGCATCAAATCTGTTCCTGGGATGGTCTCCAAACTCAGGTGGGGTATGCTCAAGGTCATACCTTGGCTCTCAGACATGTATTGTAATTTTTTTCAGTTTCAGTTTGAACCTGTACATGAGCAGTTGATGGTCTGATCCATAATCAGCACCTGGTCTTATTCTGACTTCTGATACTGAGTTTTTCCATCGTCAATTTCCACAAATGTTGTCAGATTGGTTCCTGTATCTGGTAAATTCTATATTCACCGTTTATGTTGATGAAAAAATGTATTTTCACTGAAAAAGTCGTTGGCCTAACAAAATTCTATCATGCAATCTCCAGACTCATTTCTATCATCAAGGCCATATTTTCCAACTACTAAGCCACCTTTGTTTCCAACTTTTGCATTCCAATCTCCAGTTATTATCAGTACATCCTGATTGCATGTTTGATCAATTTCAGACTGTAGAAGCTGCTAAAAAATCTTCCACTTCTTCATTTGTCATCTTAGTAGTGAGTGCATAAACTTGAATAACAGTCATATCAACTGTCTTTCCTAGTAGGCATATGGATATTATCCTATCACTGATACCATTGTACTTCAGGACAGATGTTGAGATGTCTTTTTTGACGATGAATGCAACCCCATTTCTCTTTGTCATTCCCAGAACGGTAGACCATATGATTATCTGATTAAAAAGGGCCAATACCAGTCCATTTTAGCTCACTGATGCCTAGAATGTCAATGTTTACACACTCCATTTGACTTTTGATGATTTCTAGTTTTCTTAGATTCATGCTACATGAATTCCATGATCCAATTATTAATGGATATTTACAGTTTCTTCTCATTTTGAGTCATGCCATATCAGTAAATGGATGTCCCAGGGGCTTTATTCTATTACCATTATTAAAGTCAACTCTACTTTGAGGAGGCAACTCTTCCCCAGTTGTCTTTTGAGTGCCTTTCAACCTCAGGGGCTCATTTTCTGGCACTATATCTGACAGTGTTCCTCTGCTATTCATTGGATTTCAATGGCTAATTGTTTTGGGAGTGGGTTAGCCATGTCCTTATCCCTGGCCTATCTTGATCTGAAAAGTCACCTGAAATTTGTCCACCACAGATGACTCTGCTGGAATCTGAAATACCATTGGCATATTTTTTAGCAACACAGTAACATGCAAGCCTCCAGAGTACAACAAACTGACAGACATATAAGGGGTAATTAAAATCAGCAAATCAAAGAGCAATCTGCACTTGCATACTTATGGGAGCACTATTGACAGTAGCCAAGATAATGAGTCAACCTAGGTGCTCATCAGTGAGTGAATGGATGAATAAAATGTGGTACATACATGCAGTGGAATAGTATTTAGCCATAAAAAGGATGAAATCCTGTAATTTATTACAACATGGATGGAGATGGAGATTAGCATATTAAGTAAAATGAGCCACACAAAGGCAACAAGTTCTGTATCTCACCTACATGTAGAAGCTACAAAGTTTATCTCATGGAAGTAGAGAGCTGAATAGTGGTTACCAAGGCTTGATAAAAATGTGGAGAAGGCGGAATGGAGAGAGGATAATTAATAGGGCTGCAGATAGATAGGAGAAATAACTTCTAATGTTTTGTAGCCATTTGGAATAACTAACTGCGGTTGCCAGCAATTACTTGACTATTTCAAAGTACCTAGTAGATCGTGAATACTCCAAACACAAAGAAATGATAAATATCTGAGATGTAGATATGCCAATTACATTCATCTGATCATTACACACTGTATACATGTATTGAAATCTTACACTGTACCCCTATAAATATGTATTAGATTTTTAATAAGTATAATTAATGTACATTAAATTGTACATACTAAAACTATACTATTTCACTAGTTTTTTTTTTCATAGATGTACACTCATTGAAGCTATTACTGTAGTCATGGTAATGATTATATCCATTATTTCCAAAAGTGTCCCATTGTACAGGCTTGATTCTGAACATGAGAAACATGTAATATCCAAATAGAGATTTTGAGTAGCCTATTAAATATAGAAGTCTGGGGTTCAGGGGAATGGTCAAAGATGGATAAATAAAATTGGAAGTCATTAGTATATGGAGGGAATATTTAAAGTGATAAGATTTTTTGTTTGTTTTTTTTGAGACAGAATCTCACCACGGTGCCTAGGCTGGTCTCAAACTCATGTGTTCAAGTGATTTTCCCATGTCAGATAGCTGGGACCAAGGCATGTTCTACCATACTCATAAAGCCATAAGATTAGATGAGATCACCAAAGAGACAGGGAAGAGAAGTGACCCAAGAACTGAGCCCTTCAGCATTCCACATTTAGGACATTTCAGATTTGGTTCACATCCTGGAAATTATTATGCCAATGGGGAAAATTTGTTAAGTCCAAGTGCAATATTTGGAAAAGAAACTAAATAGAAAACCAAGGAAGCCTAGAGTGAAATGAACAGAGAAAAACAAGGATGAGAACTAAATAATTTCTTGGAGTAGTGAGGCTGAAAATTGCCTTGGAATTTAATGCAGAACATTGCACAGCAGGAAAACCGAAGGAGTTACTGCCTGATGACAGCTTTGCAAAGAAAGTGATTTTCACCAGAGAATGAGATGAAGAATTTTAAAAGTGTAATAAGAGTATTCATCAAACATTGTGGAATTTGAGAAAAGGGAGTTGACCATGAACAAGTTATAGGTTTGCCCAGTGGTGCTAAAGTTTCAGTTATAGCTGAAAACTACTAATTTGAGCAAGTTAATCAGCATATTTCTTCACTATTCTCCTGCAGTGCTTATCTGCCTGGGAGCAGAAAGCAGATGGCTGAATTAATCCAAAATTAGAGATAGACTGGCCAGGAAAAGCAGAACAATGATGGCCAAGGGCATTGAAGATGTAGGTAAAAATATCAAAATTATTGGCCTCATGATCCAGGCTTATGGGGAAGGCAGATAGGAGTGTGGTATAAAACTGTGCCAGGTAATGACAAAAATCAGATGTGCCATAGGATGGTGTTGATGAAAGCAAGGTAAAATGAGACCTCCATTTACTCTATAGAATGACCCATAACATATTGTATTGAATTATTGGTTTATCTCTCTTTGGACCTAGAGTATAAGTTTTTTGAGAGCAGAGACTGTGTCTTTTAAATTCTGTAAACTCAAAGTGCATAGAACATTATAAATGCATCCATAAAATACTTATATATTTGAATGGAATGCAATATGTAGATTTAGGGTAACCACTTGTAGTGTGATTTCAATTCTTCAAAAGAGATATAAAAGAAATGTGAAGGCTGGGGACATAGCTCAGGCATAAAGCACTTGCCTGGCATCCATAATATCTTGGATGTGGCCCCCAGCATAGAGTAGGGGGGAATTGGAAATTGTTATGGACTGAATGTTTCCTTATATCCCCCTGCAAATTCATATGTTAAAACACTTCAAAAGAAACATAATACAAGCTGATAGTCTTCATCAGTGATGAAATTCAAAAGTCAGAATTAAGATGTACCCCCCAAAATATATAATACTATTGCCTCAGAGTAGTTCAGTGTGTTTAATACATATGCTCCCACTGATGTAATTAAATTGATAGTGTCAGCAACAATCTCAAAACTATCCTTTTATATAAAAATGAATGGTTAGAGCTGAGTGCCATGATGGATATCTGTAATTCCAGCACTTCGGAGCTGGAGGCAGGATTGTGAGTTCCAGGCCTGCCTGGACTACCTAGCAAATCCTGCCAAAATAAAATGATTAAAGTTATTTGGCCTGTGTTTTACTACTGCTAATACTCATATTTTAATAACTAGAGGCCATATCATCCATATATTTTATTTCTTTTCTGAAAATAAGTACACAAATATTGCTCAGAATTTGACCACATCTCCATAAACACAAGAAGAATTTTGACACTTATGGACTTTTTTCTACATATTTGAATATACTCACTTTCTTGGAGGATGTTGTTTGCTTTAAATTTGATCTGTTCCTTTGTAGATTGAGTCATACTAATAGGTTAGATGTGTAATGATTCAGAAATATGCTAATATTTGCATTCATTTGTTTATTGAGTAAATAGGTACTGAATGCCTTCCATAGGTAAGTATTATCCTAAGCAATAAAGACACAGCATTGAATCAAACAGACAAGAATCTCTATTCTTGTGGAACTTAACATTTTAGGAGGAAGAAAAGGATACTACATAATGAATAAATTATAAAGCACATTGGAAAATGACAAGTACAAAAAATAGAATATGGAATATTAGGTGTGGGTGTACATAAGTAATTGTTGTTTTTTGTTTGTTTGTTAGTTTGTTTCTGGTGCTGAGGATTGAACCAAGAGTCTCAAACATGCAAGTACATGCTGTGTCACTAGGCTACATACCCATACCCGCTATTACAATGTTAAATGTGACTAAAAGGGTAGACTTCCATGAAAAGGTGAGATTAACTAAGCAAAGATTTGCAGAGAGTGAGGGATTGAGGTATACACATTTGGGAAAGGGGCATTTCTGTGGCAATGACCTAGAGATAGGAGCAAGCACACTTAGGGGAAAAAGGAAACAGGGCATGCAGATCATGGAGGGTTTTATGGATCATTAAAGGATTGCACTGTAAGTGAAATGGAAACCACTGTGAAAGAAAACATAAAAATTCCAAGTATGATCCATACACATCAGATCTATGAACCCTACTGCCACAGTCCAGACTGTGGCCCCTAAATAATATTTGCTATTCAAAGGAACCAGAGATCATTGGAGAAATGACTAATTACAGATCTGAGGCAAGAAATTTACAAGATGAGCTTGCTGAATCTTTTGATAACAAATACCAAAAAAGCGAAACTGCAAGGATTTTGTTAGGACTCAGAAGCTAACTTGAAGGAGAATCTCCCACTGTGTAAAGATGGAATTTTTTATTATTATAAAGGATAATAACTACAGTATATTGAAAAACATAGAATACATTTGTGATGATTATCTTGCCAACTTGCTGGACTGACAGTGCCTATGAGGTTTAGTAAAGCACACCCCTGGCTGTATCTGTGAGGGCATTTCTAAAGAGGATTAACTAAGGTGCAAAGACTTGCCCTGAATGTGGGTGGTACCACCTAACAGGCTGGGAACACAGATGAAATAAAAAGGAAAAAAACATAGAGCCAACAAGTGCAAGCATTCTGCCTCTCTGCTTCCTGGCTTCCATGAGATGAGAAATATTGTTATTGTTCCACCACATCCTTCTGCCATGGTGGACTGAGACCTCTGAAACCATAAGTCTAAATACATCCTTCCTCCTTTAAAGTATTTTTCTTTAAGGTATTTGATCACAGCAATGAAAAAGCTAACACAGAAAATTGGTACCAGAGAAGTGAGGTCATTGGTGTGACTATTTTCATTTATATGGTCCAGAAGCATTTAGAACTGGTTTGTGGTAGGCATTTGGAAAAGTTTAGAGATACTGGCTAGGGAAGCCCTAGAGTACTATCAGTAGAGTTTAATGGGATTCTAATGGGAACTCAGAGATCAGAATGTGGATAGAAATACAAAGAGTAAAGACTGTTTTCATAAGATTTCAGATAGAAATAAGGACTCTACAGAAAATTAGACTAGAGACTAGTCATGTTATATTCTGGCAAAGAGTTGTCTACCTTTTGTGCCTGTCCTAAGAATTTGAGTGAGGCTAAATTTAAAATATCAGAGAAATTACTTTGGTGGAGAAAATTCCAAGACCATGTAGCATTCAGGCTGTGACATGGTTATTGCTGAATGCTTTTAGCCAGTTTTACAGGGAGAATCAGGAACAAAAACCGGAGCATAAAGGTTTGGAAATCTTTCAATTTTCCCAGAAAATAAGCCAGTGTAAAGTTGGGGCCAAGAAAATATGACTTCCAAAGAGATTGGGGCCATTAAAAAGAATCCAAGTACTCTACATCAGGACAATAGAAAAGATGTCTTGAGGGTATCTTAGGAAAGACTTCACCTTCGCAGGCTGAAGGGAATAAAAGTGTGAGCTCATTTGAAAGACTTTCCCTTGAGAAAAGAACATTACTTGGGTTCCTGCTTGCACAGGGCCACACAGGATAGTGTTTCCCCACATTCAGCCATCAGGGCATACAGAGGCTGCTGCACCGGTGGTCAAAGCAGGCCAGACTATTGCCCAGGATGGTGGCAGACCTTGGGATTATCCACATAGTGTTTCTTTTGCAGTCATGCAGAATGTAAGAGTTGCAGAGTCAAAGAGGCTTCCATCTAGATTTCAAAGGAAGATCTGGGAAGCCAGACAACATATGGCAGGATCAGAATCCTTGCAGACTGCAAAGCTGTCATGTCCAGAGCTTTAAGAGTAAAGCCAAAGATGCAATGGAGACCCCATGTTATGATTTGGACCTAAATTGACCCTCAAAGATCATATTGTTTGGTTCCCAGCCGATAGCACCGTCTTGGAAGCTTATGGAACTTTGGGAGGTGGCCTTTGATGGAAGTAGTTTTCTGGGTGCCAGGAATGTGGAATATCTACTGAGGAAAGCTGCAAGCACCAAGTGGAGCCAGCCTAGGAGAGAAGCCAAGTGAGCTGCAAATGTTAAGGCCATCGGGGCAAGGCTGCCAGGCCCTTGGGAACTCATTATACACCACCATGTATCCCAAATGCAAGACATGAACCTTCAGGATTTAATGTTTTCCATGATGGATTTTACTCTTGCTTTGGTCTTATCCTACCATTCTATGCCCTTTTTCCTCCCTTTTGGAATGGGAAAGTTTACTCTGTGCCATTGTAGGTTGGGAGTATGTAAGCTGATTTTTGATTTTTGCTGGAGTTCACAATTAAGTGTTTGCCTTGAGTCTCAGAAGCTACACTTGAACTTTTTTCAGTCCTAGGGGATAAACTGAGGGCCTTGCACATGCTAGACAAGTGCTCTACCACTGAGCTGCACTCCAGCCCATTTTTTGGTTTTTTATTTTGAGACAGCATTTCACTAATTTGTACAGGCCATCTCTGACCTCAAACTGTGATCTTCCTGCCTCAGCCTTCCTTGCCTAGCTGGACTTGAACTTTTAAACAATGTTGGAACTGTTGAGATTTGGAGAACTCTTTGAGATAGACTAAATGTACTTGGCTTTATGAGATGGACATGAGCCTTTTGGAGGCCAGGGTTAGCATGTTGTGGTTTAAGGTGATGTTTTGATGTGTCAAGTTGATAAGGGGTAAACTTGATTTTCAACTTGATTGGATTGAGAACTGCCTAGGAGATTAGTGAAGCATACCTGTGTAGATCTGTGAGGGCATTTCCAGAGAGAATTAACTAAGGTGAGAAAACGCACCCTGAATGTGGATGATACCACCCAATAGGATCCCAGATGGAGAAAGCCTACAGGTGCAAGCATTTTGCCTCTCTACTTTCTGGCTGCTATGAGATGAGAAAGTTTGTTCTACTGTGCCGTTTCACCATGCTGGACTGAAACCTCTGAAAACATGAGCTAAAAATAAGCCTTTCCTCTCTTAAGTAGTTTTGTCAGGTATTTTGACACAATGACAAGAAAGCTAACACAATGTTCAAATCTGTGAATTTGTGATACTTTAAAAATATATTTGAAGCCAGGTGTGATGGTGCAAGCCTGTAATCCTAGAACTCTAGAAACTAAGGCAAGAAGATCATGAGTACAAGACCAACTTGGGCTCCATACCAAGACTCTGTATCAAAAACCAACAAGAATGTATATGATACTATTGGAGTACACTAGTAAACCGACTCACCAATTTCAGAACTGCAAATAAAGGGACTTTCCAGTGCTAACTACATTAATGGAAAACCAAATGGAAGGTGAGAAAAAGTTTCTTTTTATTGATTTCTTCCAGAAAACAATTGAAAAAAATTGACATAATCAGAATGTCACCACCTGGCATTATCTAATGAATTAATGTTTGTAGGCAATGATCCTCAATAGCTGCTAACATCTGAAACAGAGAGGCACCCACCCAGATATTATGTACTCCTGAATGAAAAATTTAGTACTTCCTGTGAAGTACTCTTGCCTGAAAACAACAAAAGTTGAATATGAGTTTCACAAAGCATCTGGATGTAACTACAAAGTTACAGATGATAGAGAAATGTGTCAAGCTATACCACAGAAATGTGATTGCAAAATCCAAACTATTGAAAACTCTATAGCATGAAATTTCTTTATTTTTCTGTTACTTGGTTTCTTTAATAAGCTGCAAGTGAAAAAAACCTCAACCAAACAAGAGATGAATAGGTTACTTACAAGGTGTAATTAAAAGATACAATCAATGTTTAAATTTTTAAAATTTGTTACAGGTAAAGACACATTGCCAGTAATATTCCTCAAAATACTCCCCTTGGCTTCAAACATACTCATTTCTTCATTCTTGTCACTTTCTGAAGCAGTTCTGGAAATCCTCTTTCGTGAGTGCCTTTAATTGCACTGTCAAGCCTGCCTCAATGTTCTGAATAGATTCAAAACACTTACCTTTCATGGTTATTTTGACTTTGTGGAAGAGCCAGAAGTCGCAAGGTGCCAGATTCAGTGAGTAAGGTAGATGAAGACACACCACAATGTTTTTATTTAATAGAAATTGCCATACCAGAAGCCATGTGTGACATGTAGCATTGTCATGATAGAGAATGAAAGTAAAGACATTTAAAAAATGGACTCCGAGAACTGCTTCATAATGTGGCAAGAATGATGGAATGAGTGTGTTTGAAGCCAGGAGTAGTATTTTAAGGGGATTAATGGTAATGTGTCTTTTACTATAATTTTTTTCATTTAAATATACACCATTTTTTATCACACTTCATGTAAATTGAGAGACTAGGAAGATATATCAGTATTCTCAATATCTGTATCTCATTTGGATTCTGATTCAATATTGTCAGAATTTATGACATTTATCATATATTTGAACATTAATTTAGTATTCTATGTAATAATTGGGGAA
This sequence comes from Pedetes capensis, assembly GCA_007922755.1. Lineage (NCBI taxonomy): Eukaryota > Metazoa > Chordata > Mammalia > Rodentia > Pedetidae > Pedetes > Pedetes capensis. The sequence goes on along the minus strand of VMDO01004814.1, from coordinate 1,110 downwards.
TAATAGGGGATTTTGTTAGGCATGGTAATGGTATTGAGGCTGTATTTGTTATTCAAGAATTTGTATATTTTAGACATACATAGTGAATTATTTATGGATGAAATAATTTTATGTCTGAGATTTGCTTCCAAATAATACAGAAATCTGAGGAAGTTGTTGAACAACATAGGTGAAACAAGATTATCCTTAAACTGATAATTATGGAAACTGGATGTTGGGATCATGGGTTTATTCTTTCTCTTGCTTTGTACATATTTAAATTTTTACAGTAAGAAGTTTTTACCTGTGAACTTCTTTCTAAAAAGATTACTTCATTTCTAACGAAAGACACTTGTTTCTTCACAATTTGATTTTATTGCATTCAAGGTATTAGAATAACAGTACAATTTCCTGCTACCACATACATAGCCCACCTTTCCATATTTTATATCATTTCTTCACAAATATGCTGTTCTACACATGTTCTTTCTGTGATTAATTTCAAGGCATAGAGGGCAGAGCATAGATCTAGAGTCAGTTTATATTCATTAAATGAAATTATGCATGTTGTTGTTGTTGTTAGGTGCTGTCGAGTCGAGTCCAACTCATAGCGACCCTATGTACAGCAGATCGAAACACTTGCCGATTCTGTGCCAGGCAAACAATCTTATTTATGTTTAAGCCCATTGTTGCAGACACTGTGTCAATCCATCTGGTGGAGGGTTTTCCTCTTTTGCGTTGACCTGCCACTCTTCCAAACATGATGTCCTTCTCCAGCGATTGATCTCTCCTGACTACATGTCCAAAATATGTAAGACGCAGTCTGGCCATTTTTGCTTCCAAGGAGCACTCTGGTTGTACCTCTTCTAGGACAGATCTGTTGGTTCTTTGGGCAGTCCATGGTATATTCAATAGACTTCTCCAGCACCACTATTCAAAAGCATCAATTCTTTTTCTGTCTCTCTTGTTCAATGTCCAGCTTTCACAACCATATGATGCCACTGAAAATACCATGGCATGAGTCAGACGCACCTTCATCTTCAATGTGACATCTTTGCTTTTCAATACTCTAAAGAGATCTTTTGCCACAGCTTTTCCTAGAGCAATGCATCTTTGGATTTCTTGACTGCT
>VMDO01004813.1:105375-119889 GCA_007922755.1 Pedetes capensis | reverse complement strand
TCATGAATGGTATCTTTCCTGAAATTTCCTTCTCTTCTTCTTTGGAATTGGTATAAAGAAAGGCTATTGATTTTTGTATGTTGATTTTGTAGCCTGCAACTTTGCTGAAGGAATTAATTAGATCCAGAAGTTTTTTGATTGAGGTTTTGGGGTCTTTCAAGTATAAAATCATATCATCTGCAAATAATGATAATTTGACTTCATTCTTTAGAGTAGTTAAAAATTTAAGAGAAAATTGTGAAGATGGTGCAGAGATTTCCATATACCCCACACCGACTTCCGCTACCACTGGCAACTTATACTAATCTGGTGCCTTGGTTACAATTAATCAACATTATTATTAACTGAAGTTCACAATTTATTCAGGCTTTCTTCATTTTTACTTATATCCTTTCTTTGTCCCAGGGCCATTCCAGGAGAATAGAAATATTCCATCATTGTGTCTCCTTGGCTCCTCTTGGCTGTGGGAGATTCTCAGACTTTCCTTATTCTGATAACTTGGACAGTTTTGAGGAGTACTGCCGAGATATAAACTGGGGTTTGTCTGGTGTTCTGTTCATGATAATCTGGGGCTACAGGTTTTTAAGAGACATACCATGGAGTTAAAGGATCCTTTTCATCACATGATATCAAGGCCCATCCTATCAATGTAACTGAACACAGCTGAGATTGACCTTGATTATATGACTGAGGCTGAGTATTGGATGGACGTCACTATGTGCAGCCAACTTAAGGAGTGGGGAATTATGCTCCACCTGCTCAAGAGCAGAGCATATGCATCAATTATTAGAATTCTGCAGGGGTGATGTGTCTCTTTGTCTCTCCCCCCAACCATTGGCTTTTTATTTTATCATTGGTTTATATTGGTATGGGTTTACACGTATTTCCACTTTGGCTTAGAATCCAGTGTTGCTTTGTTTTTTGCCCACATTACTCCAGCACTGGCCATTGGGAGTTCTTACATTTGGTTCCTGAATCCCTTTGACATATACCCTGTCCTCTCACTACACACACACACACACACGCACACACACACACACGCACACACACACACACACACACACACACACACACACACTTTTTTTGATACTTCCTTTCTGGCACTACAAAATGCCAAAAATGTTCCCAGCTTATCTTATCTATCTTGCTCCAGTTCTAGAATCAGCCATCTCTCCAGGCAGGAGAGTGTATTTTATAAAGTAATGTTTAACATGGACAAACTCTCATTCCTCTGTGTCTAAAAATATAATTCTCTAATCTTAGGATATGGAAGAAAGAGACTGAGCAGGCAAAGAGACAGTCATGGAATGGGAGCTGAAGGCACTACTTTTTCTAGTTTCAAAGGCATTTTTTCCAAGAACTTTCAATTGCTAAGTTGCAAGTGATAAAAATGGAAGAACTTCAGCATCAATGAGAAGAAAGATTTAAAGGCAAAAACATAGAAATTAATAACTGAGGAGGTCTGAGGATGAAAATGCAATCAGAAAGAATTTTTTGGAAAACATGGCACAGAGGATAACATTTAGACTTGGTTCAATGTTCTTCTTTTACTAATATGCATAATATATGACTGTGCTCTTTAACAGAATAAAATCACTTTAAAATCAACTTAAATTTTTAAATGTTTTTATTGACATGTAATAATTACAAGTATTAATGGGGCTTAGTGTGATATTTCAGCACATACATAAAGCATGCACTGATCAAATCAGAGTAGTTAGCAATTCCCTTTCCTTTTGTTTGGTGCCTTCACGCTCCTCTCTTACTTCTTAAAATCCACAGTAGGTTATTATGGACCATGGTCATCATCCTGTGCAGAACACCAGAACTCATTTCTTCCTTCTAACTGCATTTTGGCACCTGTTATCCAACCTCCTTTTACCCGCCATACTCACATCAGCCTCTACTAATCACTGTTCTACCTGTGGTTCAACTGTTTTTAGTTTCCATGCAGGAGAGGGAACATGAGGCCTTTGTCTTTCTGAGTCTGGCTGATCACACTTCCCCGAACATCCTCCAGTCCCATCCAAGTTGTTGCAAATGACAGGATTCCACTTGAAGCCTCTACCTGATAACTAGAAACTAGAGGTTTGTGTTTGTTTTGATACCTGATTTAAAGACTTTACTAGTAATCCAAAACTTTGTGCTTCCTCAGTGACAATTTCTGCTCATTTCTTTTTTCCTATGAATACACTCTTGTTTCCTATACACTCTTGTTCTTTCACATGCCTCATACATTTTAGGTTGACGGCTGAACATTTTGAAGATTATAGTTGCTGTGAAATGAATCATCGGAATGAATCATCCTGTCTCCCCACACAACAAAAATTCTTATCTTGAAGCCCTACCTCACAGCATGACAATATTTAGAGACAGGGCATGGAAGAATGCCCTAATCAAGGTTAAAAGAGGTCGTAACAGCTGGGCCTGATCAAATAGGATTAGTGTACTTGTAAGAATAGTCACTACAGAGTTTATTCACTCTCTCTGTGATATGTGAGGAAGCAACAAAGGCAGCTGTCTGCAACACCGAAAAAGGGTCTTTCACCAGAAAGTAGAGCAATCAGGACCTTGACCTTGGACTTCTCAGCCTCCAGAACTGTGAACAAATAACCTTCATCATTTAAATCACCTTGCCTGTGGCTTGCTATGAGTCAGTGTTATATTTGTTTGATGAATTTTTCTCAACTATTTTTGTAGAGACTCTTCATCCTGTTCTCTCTGAAGTCTTTGCTCCTTTGGGTTAGTAGCCATTTAATGATGTGACAAAGATTTCCAAGGAAGAAAGGAAGGAGGGAAGAAAGGAAGAAAGGAGGGAAGGAAGGAAGGAAAGAAGAGAGAAAGAGAGGGAGGGAGGGAGTAAAGAAGGGAAGAAGTGGGGAAGGGGCACATGGAGGAAGGGAGGAGATGAGAAAGAAGGGAGGGAAAGATAGGGAAAGAAGGAAAGAAAACTAAATTTCCCAGTCTGCAGACTGCCTGTGGGCTTGTGGATCTTACACACTTACACAAAGTCCAGCTCCTCCTTGGCCTCCCCCTTCTGCCTGTGCTAAATATCAATAAAAGAAGAAATCCTAGGCTCTTCTCAGGGCTTCTCTCAGTATGCCTCCTGCCCTGGGCATGAACAAAGCCTGAAGACTCCTGGTATATGATCTGATGCTATATGATATGGGAGAGTTCCAAAGCTGTTATTCCCCAAAGAATCTCAGCCCCCACCTTTCTCTCCCTGGCTTTTTTGTTTGCCCCAAATGTTCTCTTTTGCCCCAGGCATCAGCTGCAGCTTTCCATTTTGTTGCTCCGATGCTCTTGAGGAGCATCTTCCTGTAGCTACTTCTGTGCCCCAAGAGAGCTCTAGTAGGTGAAATGAAGACAAGCCCCTTTCACAAGATCTTCATGGAGCTCCATACAGTATGATCAAAAGAGACAAACACCATTACTTGGGATCAAGGTTCCCTCTTATCCCTTGGGACCCAGGAACCCAGGCTGGGGGTATGGGCTTTCATTACTGACTGTGCCAAGCTGCGTCTCCAGGTGACACGCATTCCCCTACCGCACTTCCTTGCCAATTAAGCACTTGCTTGGTTGCTGTCAACCTTTGACTACATTCCAGGGTTCTGATAAAGTTTATTCAGATGGGTTTGCCAGCTTTTATAGCTCTTGTGAACAGGGAGGAGCTCAGCCAGGCGCGGTGGTGCATGCCTGTAATCCCAGCGACTGGGGAGGCGGAGGCAGGAGGATTGCAAGTTTGAGACCAGAGGTAGTCTGTGTAATTTAGTGAGACCCTGTCTCAAAAACCAGTTTAAAAAAAAAAATGAGCTGGGCGTGCAGTTCAGTGGTCCAGCACTTGCAAAGCATGCAAGTGTGAGGTGCTAGGTTCAACCCCCAGTACTGAAAAAAAAAAAAAAAAAAAACCAGGGAGGAGCTCCAAAGTTCCCTACTTCACTGATGTCACTCCTCTGCTCAAGGCCTGCAATTTGCCCATAATTTGGGGGAGCAAACTTCTTACCATATCTTTGATCCTTACAGCAAGTTTGAAGCAAGGCACATAAACAGAGATGAGGAACCCTCTGCCTCAGTTAATGTGAGCCCTGAAAAGAGTCAAATGTAAGATATTTACCAGGAAGTCCTGACTACTATGGTTTGAGGAGCACTGATCTAAGAGCCATGATGTAAGGGCGGGTTCGTGCCACTCAAGGTGTGAGGACCAGGATGATGCTCATCAGTGACTCACATTGACTAGTTGGCACCCAGATCCTCAATTAAGGTTGTATGCTATTTATTCCGCTTACTCCTTCTGAGATGGGACTTAGTACTGTGCGATGACAGCGAGGTTACATAACTTACAACCATACAGCGAGTGCACAGTAAAGCCAGGGTTCAACTCAGACATTCTGATTCCATAACATTCTCAGGAACTGGCAAGTCCATGAGAATTGGACGCTCCTTTTCTCATGTGAGTGGTTTCTTGAAGACAAGCTCAAGGAGAAGATCTGCATCTAAGGACTGGCAGGGTGTGGGGAACCGGAGCCCTGATCGCAGCTGCACTGAGATCCTCTGACCCACAGCCTCCCTCTTCCCTCTGCTATTAATGACCAGAGGCCCAACACCTCCATCAGCTTTCCCCACCTGCCAGTCACTGCCCTCAGCTCCCCATTCTCCTTCCCCTTGGTGCCCAGATCTCCTCCTGAGCCAAAGGGGCAGCACCTGGGAGGCTGAGGGGAGGGGAGGGCCAGAGCAGACAGGGTTTCCTAAGCCATTCATCACAGGACTTTGAAATATTCCATAGTTAAAATATATTAGAAACTAGTGGCTATACTCTTCCACTTTGTAGATATAATTCTATTTCTGCAGTCTATCCTAAGTGACAGGTACAAAGATTTATGTCTAGGGAAGCTCATCAGAACAGTATTCATAATGTCATAATGGCAAGTAATTACACACAGCTTAAATAGACCGCCTGGGAACACCAGATACTGTAGGTTTGGGAGAAGGATCCAGCAAGCCACTCTCAAAATCAATGTTCCATTGAAAACCCTATGAATAGCAGAGAAGCACTGACAATAGTTTTTCACCTGTTGTACATAGGGACGCTATGAGTTGGACACTGACTCAAGGGCAGTGGACACTGACTCAACAACAACAACAAATATATATATATATATATATGTACATTTGTAGTATTGGGAGTCAAGCCTAGGGCCTCACACATAGTTTGCAAGTACTCTATCACTGGGCTGCACATTCAGTCCATCTTTTTTTTTTATCTTGAGACAGGGTCTGACTAAGCTGTGGAGGCTGGCTCTCACCTCAAACTTGTGATCCTTGTGCTTCTCCCTCCAGAGTTGCTGGGATTACAGACATGCTTAACTGTGACCAGCTAAAATGATAAATACAAATTTTTAATATATTTGCAATTCTAATTTTAAAAAATAAGTTATGTAGAAAATAAGGCTAGAGAAAATAAACTAAATATTACCACCAGTAATTTCCAAGAGATTATAGATGCAATTTTTTCAATGTTTTTAATTTCAAGATTTTAAACAGAAAAGTATCTAAGAACACAGTTGTTCAATGGCCTGCCATCAGTGCCTACATTTTAGTTCCAGGTGAAATGGTTCCAATGCATCCAAAAAGGGCTCATTTAGCAAAACTAGCATAGTACTTTGTTTGAAAAGTAGATTCTTAGTTGTTATTTATTGACTTTTTAAAGCTTACTACCTGTCAGTGTTGCCTGTAGAAGGGGAGAGAAAATAAAGGAGAAAGGACAGATAGCAGCTAGATTTTCTCAAGTATATTTTGTTTGGTTAGATCTAACTTTGGAACTATATAATTATTTTGTTGGTTGTTGGTAGGTGCCGTCGAGTCGGTATCCGACTCATAGCGACCCTCATAGGGTTTTCAATGGCTGAGTGCTTCGGGATTGCCTTGGGAGTGGATTGCCAGGCCCTTCTCCCATTTTTGTGGTGCTGGGAATTGAACTCAGGACCTCAGAGACTGCAGCGCAGCGCTCTACCCACTGAGCCAAATCCCAGCCCATATAATTATTTTACATTATTTATTAAACAAATTTGATGCATTTTTCAGAAGTAATCACCGAATATCAAAGGCAAATAAAATAAATAAATCTGGTAATCTAAATGATAGCATAAACATTCAGAAAGGAATTATTGTGAGGGACTTTAAAACACACAAAAAATGATGATGTCTGTAATAGGATGTACCTGTTGTTGTTGTTGTTAGGTGCCATCAAGTCGGTGTCCCACTCATAGCCACCCTCATAGGGTTTTCAATGGCTGACTGTTTTGGGATTGTCTTGGGAGTGGATTGCCAGGTCCTTCTCCCAAGGATGTACCTAGAAGGCATAAAGAAAAAACTCACAAAGCCTAAACTCATTTTCATGATGGTGGTGGTACAGGCAATGTGGTCCTGTTACGCATTTTGTAGGACAAATCAAACAAGTCTTAGATTGATGTAAACTGAGACTTCTTAGCAAGATCAAGAAGATGTTGTACCCAGCGGTTTGACCCCAGAAAAAATACTCCGAGACACAAACAGACCAGGAGCAGAAAGTTTATTTAGACTGGCCAGCCAGCTACTTTCAGTCCTGGGAGTGGACTTTCAGAAAGCAGCATCTGACTCACAGTGCTTAGGGGTTTTTTGGGGTAGGGGCGGAGAAGCAAGGCTATAGAAGCAAGAATTAGCAGTTAAGGGGAGGCGGGTACAGAGTAATTTTTCATTTCTCAGAAATCAGCCTTACTCACAGGAATTCCAGTCATCAGCTCTCTGGTTAGTTTATCATGTATGACCTTCTCTATGACATAGTTTCCCTTATCAAAGGACCTTGAGGTCTGGCTGGGGCTGGTCTGCAAAGTGCCAGTGGGATCATGACAAGCCTTTTTCTGTAAACCTTTTTTGATTCCACAAAGATTAATAAGGGCAAGTGAAAACCCTGAATCTGGAGCTTGCATTGGGAATATCAGTATAAACTCCTTATTTATCTTTTGAAAAATTACAAAGTTCCTAGTTTTGTACACTGAAAAGGCCCAGAAACAAAGACCAGCGCAGTAGAGAGGACATCTCAGATTTACAGACTGCCAGTAACATTGCTCACCTGTAAAGTATACAAGACCTCCATGAGAAACAGCTGGTTCCAAGGAACAAGAAAAGCCCAGGTCACATTACCATACCAGCTGACAGGGGAACTTTCTCATATCTTGCCAGAATGACTCAGGAACTAACTAACAATGGTAATCATTGCAATAGACTGAAATACATTAAAGATTATTTACTCCAGTAGTTAATAATGACACCTAAAAATTTAGAAAAAAGAACAAACATCAACTCATTAATCTGCATTGGATATATGTTAGGAAGCCAACTCATTATTTTAACACTGGTAATTAAAAAGTGGAGAAAGGTAATCAAGTATCTTTCAAACCTATATAAAATCTGTACATCAGATTAACTACTCAGTTGAAAAGGATAAAGTCTCTCTCTTGTATCATCCCCACTTTAGCGAATGAAGTGAGATAGAATGAAGTGAGACAGAATGTTTCATTTTGCAACTTGGATGCTAATGGGTCTAGGCAAAGATTATCAATGGCTGATAATCACCAAAAAAAGAGACAAGACACTATGGTGAAGTAGTCTGATAAAAATAGATAATAAATAAACAAACAATGGCACACACTTGTAACACTAGCAACTCAGGAGGCTGAGGCAGGAAGATCCCATGTTCAAGGCCAGAGGCGGCTTGGACACTTAGCAAGCTCTCTCAAAATAAAAAATAAAAAAGAGGCTGGGGGTGCAGCTCAGTGGTGATGTGCTTACCTAGAACGTATATAAGGCCCTGGGTTCAACCTCCAGTACTTAGAAAAAGGCAGGGCATGGTAGGGGGAACTATTAGAGAATTGTAAAAACAGACTGAATACATGTTAATATTGAGGAACAACTGCTCATTTTTTTGTGAGATAATGGGTATATTAAAAAGCTGGAGTACTTTTATATGTATATTTAAAAATCTAAAACAAAAGATCCAAAACTTCTCAGGGTTGCCTCAGCGTTCTGCTCTAGGTCACACAGTCATTTCTGAGGCTCAGACTGAAGCTGTGAATTAAGGCACAAATAGATACACGTCATCCCAAGCAGATGAAAATCACCCTGCGTTTGCAAACCTATTTTTTAAAGGTAGTATCTGATGTTCTTCCTAGTGGAAATCATAGTTCTCAGTAACCACTGCTTTGAAAGTGTTCCCCAAGTCCCTAATTTGCTTTGATACCAAGGATAAAGGTTGAAACACAGATAGATGTTAATGCTGTACCCAAGCGCTTTCATCTCCAACATCATACTTGTGAGGTTGCTTCACTTCGAAACTTTGAACTTGCATAAGGGCAGGGAATCTAAATTTTTTTCTTGGCTTTTCTAGTTAGCCTGAATTGATCAGAAAGACCTTTGGGTATTCTGGGAATAAAACAATACAGTAACACTTTAAAAGACACTCAAGGTACTTGAAATCTAACAATCTGGGGATCCAGATCAGCTCAGGGGAAAGGCTGTCCAATCTCCTGATGACGGTGACTTAGCACACAAAGTAGATGTACTCACCCCAAAGCCCATAGCACCAGATAGCTTTTCTCACATACATACTCCTTGATTTATGGTGGGTTTTTGTTGTGACAAATCCATCTTGAGCTGAAAATAGTCTAAGTTGAAAATGCATTTAACAAACCTAAACTACCAAACTGTCTGCAGCCCTACCACTGCGGTGTCGGATCCCATCAGATCTCAGTAGCTAAGCAGGGTCGGGCCTGGTTAGTACCTGAATGGGAGACCACTTGGGAACACCAGATGCTGTAGGCTTGGGAGAAAGGCCCAGCAATCCACTCCCAAAAAACAATCAGCCATTGAAAACCCTATGAATAGCAGAGAAGCACTGACCATAGTGTTTCTCCTGTTGTACATAGGGTTGCTAGGAGTCAGACACTGACTCGACAGCACTTAATAACAAAAAACTACCAAACACAACAGCTTATATGCACTCAAAATACATCAGGTTACAATTGGGCAAAATCATCTACCACAAAGCCCGTTTTATTATAAAGCTTGGAATTGTTGTTGTTGTTGTTAGGTGTCATTGAGTCGGTATCCGACTCATAGCAACCCTATGTACAACAGGTGAAACACTATTGTCAGTGCTTCTCTGCTATTCATAGGGTTTTCAATGGCAGATTGATTGGGAGGGGGTTGCCAGGTCCTTCTCCCAAGCCTACAGCACCTGGTGTTCCCAGGTGGTCTCCCATCCAAGTACTAACCAGGCCCAACCCTGCTTAGCTTCCGAAATCTGGCAGGATCGGATGCCACAGGGCTACGGCTGCAGGCGTGTAAAGCTTGGAATAGCGCATGTATATTAAAAACAAAAAAAGCAAAAGAACAATTCCCGCAACACAGTACAATGTGGAATATTGGTTGTGTCTTTTCATGATGGGAGGGCTGATGGGCAGCTGTGCTGTCTGCCACTGATCAGCATCATGAGAGTGTAGTACTGCCTAAAGCTATCCTGCAGAAAGAGCCAAATTCAAATTTCCAAGTACAGTTAATACTGCCTATCATTTTTGCTCCATCTTAAAGTCAAAAGTCCTAAATTGGACCATCATAAGTTAGGGACTAAACATATTACTTAAACCAACAATGTTTCCATTTATTATAAAATATTGATTATTATTGATTGGTAGTTCCAAAGTCTATTGAAAGTTGTCTAATTAATCAGGGAAAAAAATTAGAAATAATTGTGTGAGTTATGTCAATGTCTAAATCTGTAATATACAGCTAGTTTTTTTAGTTATTACTTAAAATGATCAGGATGTTTGTAAAATTAGAATAGTTGTAGCACCTTTTATTAGGTTTTTGTTGTTGTTGTTGTTGTTGTTGTTGTTTTGCAGTACTGGAGGTTGAACCCAGGGCCTCACACATGCTAAGCAAGTGCTCTACCACTGAGCTTCACCCCTGGCCCCTTTTTTATTTTTTATTTTGAGACAGGGTCTTGCAAGGTTGCACAGATTGCCTCTGGCCTCAACCCTGTGATCCTCCTGCCTCAGCCTCCCATGTTGCTGGGATTATAGATGTGTATCACAGCACCTGGCTTTACTAGTATTTTTTGATGATTAAATAATAGTGGCGAGGATGATAACAGTACTAATAACTAACATAGAATTATTATATCTCAAATACTGGGCTAATGTTTTATAACTTCATTTAATCCTCAGAACATCCTACCCTAATAGTAAGCATATAGCTCCTGTTATACTTGTTTTATAAATGAGTAAGAAGCTTACAAAATTTAGTTTAGTGTATAAAATAGCAGGACTATTGCTAATAAATATTGCAGCGCTATGGGGAAAAGCAAACTTCTTTCATAGTTCCCCTAGAAACAATCCATACAAGTGAATTTCAAATATAATAAAGTCATCCGTCAGTATCCATGGCAGGTTGGTTTCAGGACCCTCCCATGGATACCAAAATCCATGGCCCTTATATAAAATGATGTAATATTTGCTTATAACCTATGCATGTCTTCCTGTACAGTTTAAATCATCTCTTGATGACTTATCATACTTTATCCAATGCTGCTGCTGCTGCTGCTGTTGTTGTTAGGCTCCACTGAGTCAGGTCTGACTCATAGAGACCTTATGTGCAGCATAATGAAACAGTACCTGACACTGTGCCGTGCACGCAATCTTTTTTTATGTTTGATCCCATTGTTGCAGACACTGTGTTTCTTCTCATTTTTTGAGTCATGTCACATTAGCAAATGGAGATCCTAGGGGTTCTATTCCATTCTCATCACTGAGATGGACTCTACTTTGAGGAGGACACTCTTCTCCAGTCATTTCTTGAATGCCTTCCAGCCTAGCAGGCTCGTTTTCTGGCACTAGGTTTGACAGTGCTTCTCTGCTATTCATAGGATTTTCAATGGTTAATTGTTTCAGAAGTGGACTACCAAGTCCTTCTCGCTAGTCTCTAAATAGTTGTACTATATTATTTAGGGTATAATGACCAATAAATGGCTTGCTTATGTTCAGTATAGAAGCAAATTCACTTTGATGAGTAGAAGCAATCCATGAATGCAAAATCTATGTATCCCACAAATATGGAGGACTGGCTGTATTTGAAATTTAAATATATTTTATACATATTGTATATAATACAATAATTTTGTCAAGACAGTAATATGATATAAGCATTACTAGAAGATATGGTCATTCTAGTACTGTCCAGCCTGGGATAGGAGAAACCAAACTGTACAACATCAAAACAAAACTACACCAAAGTGGAAGAGAAAGTATCATCTGCTGGAGGTCTCAGCAGGTCTTTAGTCTGGAAGACTTGAGAACTGAAGTCAGAATGTCACTGTCTACCCCGTGTGTTCCTGTATAATTACGCTTAGATTATGGGGTGCACCACCTTTGGATTTTCCTGTCTAGCAGTCTCATCTAACTGTTTTTGCACTTGTCATGAAATATTTCCATCTGTGTTATGGGTGGCTGTTTAGAACCAATCTGACACTCTAAATCCCCCTTCCCATCTCCTTTCATGTAAGGAGCCATGGGAAAGGAAACCCTCCAGGGTTTCTCCTGTGGGCACCTCACTGATCTCTCCAGCTCCCCTTCCCATGGGCCTGAGATTTGCTCACCTTCTTCCCACTGAGCCTCCTTGGAGGCATTTCCCTCCAGCTGAATTTTGCCTCCCTGCCCTGCTCTCTGGATCCCTGGCAGACCTGGACTGCAGCCCAGATCACCTTTGCTCTGAGGCCCTCTCCCCAGACCCTTTGGCACCATCCCTCGTTGTTGGGGAGTGGATTTATACCTCTGCCCTGTCCAGCCATCAAGCAGCCTGAGGCAGCCCAGCCACAGCACGTCTTAAAGAATGTTGTCCCTGCCCAGAAGCTTCCTTCTGCCTGGAAGTTCTCCAATCCTCCTACCATCGCCCAACTCCAATGTATGCTTCTTTATTAAAGGCAACTTGGTCCATCCCAGAGCTGTGACCCATGCCTATCATCCCTGTGATTCAGGAGGCTAAGGCATAAGCATGGCAGGTTTGAGGCCAGAGGCAGTGTGAACCACTCAGCAAGGCCCTGCCTCAAAGTAAAAAGGAAAAATAGAGGGGCTGGGAGGGTGGCTTCTAGTGGAATGCTTGTCCAGCATGAGTGAGACTCTGGGTTCAACCTCCAATACTGACCAAAAAAATGGCCCTAGAATGTGCAAGTGTATTCACTCTCCTTCCTCAGAGTTCAAAACCAACAAAGAAACAATGAATAGCAGCAAAATCTTGAAATGAACAGGAAGGCAGTGCCCTCTGTTTTTAGCATCTGATCTCCTGATCAGACACAATGTGACATGCAAGTGCCTTTTATTTCTCCTCAGCCTTTAACCTACTATTCTGAAATTCGCAATGGTGGATCTACATCTAAGATTTTTGCCTTTTTACCTGGTACACAGTATGTTCTTTTCATTGTAGCAGTAAGGTTGTCTTCTACTATGCAAAAGGTATTGTATTATTTCTTTTAGGGGGAAAGCTATTTCCCTCCTTTTTACTGTCTCCTTTCTGGAAACCCTACTGTATCCACCATATTGATCCTCCATGTCTTACTTGTCCTCTCAAATTTTATATCTCCTTCTTTTGGTCTGAGAGAGACCTGAAAATTTATCTTCCAGACCTCTACTGAATTTGGTTCCCTGAACCATCCTATTTGTTTAAGTGCTATTTCTTATTCTTTCCATCACTCACTAATCATTTCATTAAGCTCTTGTTGATTCTCTGCTTTTGTGTTTCATTTTATACATCTTTCACATGTGTCTGACTATCTCCTTGGTTGTCTGCTCAGACATAAGAATACCCAATATAAAGGCTCAGGAGAGGTGGTTATAGGCACCCAGATCAGCAGTCTGGGCCTGGGTGTGCAGGCACCGGGCTGGCCACAAAGGGCCGGGACACAGAAATAGGTAATGTCTTAGACTGCTGGTGCTTTCTTCCTTCTACTTTCCTTCCTTCCTCTCCTTCCCCCCCCCCCCCGTCTCTCTTTTTCACTTTCTCTCTCTCCTTGTTTTGCTTTTCTCTTTCCAAGGTAGAAAGTGACTTTTTCTATGATCACTGGCTGGTTGATGGCTCCCCTAGGTATCTTCAGGGTATGGAATGGTTACTGGAAAGGCCAAGGCAGGATTAGAGGGTTGGGAGTTTTCAAATCCACCCCCAAATCTCTGGGGAAGGTAGGGAGACTGAAAGTCAATTTAGCGCCAATAGCAAATGATAAAATCTGTCACCAATGGTTAGGGGTGCTGTACCCCAACATTACTGCCTGCCCTGAGGAGTTTCTTCTCGGGACCTCCACTCAGGCGAAAGCTGGAGGTCCTTGGCTCTGTTACAAGAAAGAATTTTAGGATGAATCAGTAAGAGAGCAGCAGTTTGAAGTTGATTAGGTAAAGGAAAGAGGTAGTACATGCTTCAGAGTGAGCGCAGACACCCAGAGAGAAGGGGGGGGCATCTTTGGGTGCCTTTACTGTGTGTGTGTGTGTGTGTGTGTGTGTGTGTGTGTGTGTGTCTATATCTATATCTATCTATATAGATAGATGATAGATAGATAGATAGATAGATAGATAGATAGACAGATATCCTTTCTCTAACTTGGTTTAAGGATTAAGCAAGGTTTAAAAATGAAGTAGAGTCAAAAGTTTACTACAAGGAAGTGCAACATGAGCCTCTTATCCTGAGGAATTTCCTTGTGTGAATTCAGTTGTAAGGTGCATTTACAGGGTGCAGTGTTTAGGCTTGGGGATGGGAAAGGGAAGCTAGTAATGCTAAACTCCAAGGTCAGGGCCTAAGTGATCACCATCCATTTGTTATTTGCAACACTCTTCTCTGAGAGCCTAGGAAGACGACAATTGTCTCTGTGTAGGTAATCTCGACTGCTTAGTCAACTAGCTGGGTACTGTTGACTCTCAATCTGTGGGGGTTGTGAGCAGAGTCCTTGAATTAAAGCTGTTAGTTTTATGTCAGTGGAAGATGCGATCAGAGTTTAGAGTGAGAGGTTTCTCTCCCTTCCCATGTCCCCCAAATCTTCTGTCTTTTCTCCTGTATAGGTCTGTTGACTTTAATTATAGCCCATTATCTGGTGTAGTAAGATTTTTGGAAAACAGTAAGTCTTATAGCAGCCTTCTTCTTCTGCATGTGCTAGAATTCTCTGTTGATAAGACTCAGACCAGATCCCAGGGAGAAAAGCCCTTTCCTTCTCATGTCCCCCAAATTCTCCTTTCTATGGGGCTTCAGGTCAGACCTGCATAACAATGCCTGCATAAACACTGAAAAGGACAGAATTTCCAGACGCAGTGGCACATGCCTTTAATCCCAGTGACTCAGAAGGCAGAGGCAAGAAAATCGCAAGTTTGAGACCTGAGGCAGTCTGTGTAATTTAGTAAGAACTTGTCTCAAAAAAAAAAAAAAAGTAAACAAAAAATGGGCTGGGAG
>VMDO01004813.1:0-105275 GCA_007922755.1 Pedetes capensis | reverse complement strand
TCATAATGTGATTCATTTTGACATGCTTTTCATTGTGACAATTTTCATATATGCAATTTGATAAGCATTATTCATATAGGTTACCCCTTACCCTCCTCTATGTTTCCCCCCTCCCCCCTTCCTATCTAAGTTTCCCATCCAAGTCTTCCCTATCCTTTACTATGTAGTATTTTTCTATATGTCCGTGGGTTCCATTTCTGTTTAAGATAGAAACTTTTCCTGTAGTGGTCTTTGTTTCTATCTTGTTAGAACAATTACATGTGATTTCTAGTCCATTTATATTGACCTCATTCTTATCTTCCCTTCCCCCCTTTTAATGTGATCTGGCCTTTGAGTAGGATTTTTCCTTCTTGTAATTTTGAGTCAGCTCTCCATATGAGTGAGAACATGTGTTGTTTCTCTTTCTGAGCTTGTATTCATTCACTTAAAATAATTTTCTCTAATTCCATCCATTTTGCTGCGAATGACCCTATTTCATTTTTCTTGATTGCTGAATAGTATTCCATTGTGTATAAATACCATAGTTTTTTTTAGGAAAGCACTTCTCTGTGTCCTGTCATCCTGTCTAATATAATCGAGCTAGAAGAGGGGGTCATGGAAACCCTAATTCATAGCTGATCATCAGAAGTTCTGGAAGCCCTGACTTGGGACTGGTTCCTGAAGGGGGGGCAGTCTTGCAACGGAGCCTCAACCTATTAAATCACTGCTACCTTCTTGTCAACAGGGTCCACACTGCATTGAAGGAGAGGACACGAGCTGGGATCTGCGGCAGTACTGACTGCTTGCTCTGTGGTGGGAAAACCCCCACATCTCCATCTCCACACACCCAGTCAGCAGCACTGTGTCAATTGGTGAGTGAGGATACAGAGACCCTGGGTTCGTTTATTTCCACCTCCTCAGAGAGCTCTTCAACTCATAGCCTGGTTTCAGGCTCAGCCATCCCCCTTCCTCTCCCCTGGCTCCCCCAGCATATGTGAGGCTGCTCATTTTTCCCTTGCTCGCACTATTTCAGCATGAATAGAAAGCATGTCAGTTTGGATGCTATACTTGTTGGATAGAGTTTAATTTCAAATGTCTTTTAAAAGTTTACAGTATGATTTGGCTTTAAAACAAAAGGCTTTAGAGGGCATCGGGTGGCATGACAACAGGCAGCAGGGTGTGTAGTTCATATCAACAAAGAAAATGTTCTGCAGGAGGAACTCTGGGTATTTTCAATGAGTTTGAAAAGCAACATCCAAATGATCCATGGGTCCCGAGAAAGGACAATCTCCTCAGTCAATGACACTGGGTTATATCCTGAATGTGACACATAAAAGAGAATTGTTGAGCACATGTTCAGCTATGCACTAAGGCAGGAGAAATGACCAAATCCTGCCCAATGAACAAGAGAGATAGAAGGACAAGAGACAGGGAGAAAATAAATGCATGGGTTATTCAGGACTATTGTTGAGGTACTGAGGCATCATTGATTGTTATTGTTAGGTACTGTCGGGTCGGTGTTAGGTGCTGTCGGATCAGTGTCTGACTCATGGCTTCCCTACACACAACAGGTGAAACACTATTGTCAGTGCTTCTCTGCTATTCATAGAGTTTTCAATGGCAGATTGATTTTTGGGAGTGGGTTGCTGGGTCCTTCTCCCAAGCCTACAGCACCTGGTGTTCCCAGGCGGTCTCCCATCCAAGTACTAACCAGGCCCGACCCTGCTTAGCTTCCTAGATCGAACACGACAGTGGTATGGCTGAATGCCATCATTGGTAGGCAGCAATTTTATTATGGTGTTCTGTACTCAACTTAAAATGTTTCCTTGTGTGGTTTCTCCTAGCCCACTGGAACTACACAGTGGTCCCCTTATCCATATGGGATATGTTCAAGTCCTCCTGTGGATGCCTGGACATGTAGAGAGCACCAACGCCAATAGATTCTGTGTCTTCTCCTATTTGATTTGTTGTTGAGGTGCTGCCGAGTCGGGTCCCACTCATAGCAACCCTTACAGGGCTTTCAATAGCTGATTGTTTCGATTGCTTCAGGAGTGGATTGCCACATCCTTCTCCTATTTTTGCGGTGCTGGGGATCGAACTCAAGTACTTGGAGAGTGGAGAGTGCCACGTGGCACTCTACCAACTGAGCTAAACTCCAGCCCCCTCCATGTAGTACCTATGATAAACATTTTCCTCTTCACTTAAAGGGAAGGCTTTTGGGCTTCTCTTTGGCATTGTGAAATTGCCACCATCCTGTATCTTGTGCTTTGGGCTCACTGTTAAGTGAAATGTGGGTCACTTGAACAGGAGCCCTGCCACCTTTTAGCAGGCAGTCTGATAACTGACTACCCAGTCTATGGGCTGGATAATGTAAACAGCGTAGACAAGCTGGACAAAGGGGTGATTCACGTGCCAGGTAGGACAGAGCAGAACAGCATGGGATTCCACCGTGCTTCTCAGCATGCAATTTAAAACTTATGAATTGTTTCTTTCCATAATTTGCCACTTAATATTTTCAGACCCTGGCTAACCGCAGACAATTGAACTCAGGAAAAGTGAAACTGCGGATAAGGGGGTGCAATGTAATAGGTAAAGCTCCCTGAGGCTTATCTTTAGGCCTTTATCTTTTTCCTCTCTGCATCCTCCCCTAGAGGCCCTCATACAGAGATGTGGTACTGGACACCCTGCCTTCCTCCCATGCTGACCTAGGGCAGGGAGGGGCTAGGGGGTGTGCAGCTGGCCGCTTCTGTACCCCGGGCGGTACACTCGCGCCTCTCCCTCTCCACAGGTCTCTGCCAGACCAGCTGAGCCCAGAGGGCCCGGATCCCATGCCTCTGCCTGGCTCTTCCTCCACCCCCACTTGCCTCCCCCACTTTCTCAAGATGTCACATGAGAGGACACTTCCAGGAAGTCATCTGCATGAAAACCCCACTTCCAGCTCTGCTCAGGAGCCTCGCAGAGATCATCTGCATCCCAACCTCTTAGCCATGCTCCCCACAGACTTTCGTGATCTGCACTTCCAGGAGGACGCACGGAGCTCCAGGCCCAGAGCACCGCTCCTCCTGGGCTGCCCCACCTCTCGCACAGACTGCTAAGGTCAGAAAGCCACAACAGCATCTCTGACTCCATGCCCCTGCCTCCGCATCCCACGGGCTCGTGCCCATGTCCACCCACAGGTTGCCTCTGGGCTGTGCCTGGGTCCTGCCCCTCTGGCCTGCATGGCTGTAGCAGCCACCTACCTCTCCTTCCCACGGCCACTCTGAACCTTTTTCCTTTGATTCTCCACACAGCCATCAGGCAATGTCGCTCTTCTCCAAAGCCCTGCCCAGGCTGGGTGGGAGACGCTGTCCCCACAGGCCTGGCAGCCCTGCCAGTTCTTGCCCAATGTGCCAACCTGCAAGCCTTGTCCACCACAGGAGAGCGAGCAGCTCTGGAGCTGGCCAGGTGAGCCACTGAGCTGATGGAGGAGACCATACAGGGACCACCAGGATACCACCGATCCTCCCGTTGCTGTTCCTGTAGCGCCTGCTGCTTGCTCTGAAAGTGGCAGCTCCAGGCTCAGAGTTCCTCTCCTGTGACACAACTATGTATTCAGACAACCCAGGTGGCCCTAGCTGGTGCCATTTCCCTGGGACTCTGGAGGAAGAGGGGTGGGAAGTGGACACAGAGCACTAGGAAGTCGGCCAGCTACTTTGCCATTTGTTCACTAGGCCAGGAAACTGGTGTCTTCCGTCTGCATCCATGAAATAGCACATGCACCTATTAGCCTACAGCAGACACAGTCCCAGGCTCTGTCCCGGTCCTTCCACCCAGCTCTCTCAGAGTGGTGGCCAGTGGCCTATGAGGCCCTGCCACCTGCTCCTCTCTGACCCTATCTACTGCCCATGCTACTCCTTCCCTCGCCCATGCTGAGCCAGCCACATAGGTTTCCTCCATTCGTTGGCAGATGCTCAGGACTGCCTGGCCTCAGGACATTTGCACTGTTTGTTCCCTCCAATTGTAGCCCCTTTCCAAGTCATGGCATGGCTGGGTCTACCCCATGTCCTGCCTTTTCTGAAATACCACCTTCCTTGAGGCACCCCACCCACCCATCTTTCTAAATCCTGTGAAGCTGAGACTCTTATCTCTTTCCATGCTTTCTTGTCTTCACTGGCGTTCACAATCATCAAACATCTGTCTACACACACACACACACACACACACACACACACACGTGAGTTGCTGAAAGTCAAGAGATTTTTGTGTGATTAATTCACTACTGTTTCCTAAAGAGCTGGACCAGTGGCTGGCCCATGGTAGAAGCTCAGTTAAATGTGTCAAAATGAATAGGTTTTTGACTAACATAATCTGCCAACTTAGGCATTACAGGTTAAGAATCCCTTATCTGAAATGAGTGGGTCCAGAAGTGTTTTAGATTTTGGATTTGTTTTCATATTTTGGAATATTTGCATATACATAATGAAATATCTTGGGGAGTGGACCCAAGTCTAAACACAAGATTCATTTATATTTCATGTACACCTCACACACAGCCTGAAGATAATTTCATACAACATTGTTAGTGTGCCTATGCTTTAACTGTGGCCCATCACATGAGGTCATGTTAGGAAGGTTATCTTAGATAAAACAGGCAAAACAGAGGAAGAAGAGGATTAAAAATGACACTTGCTTCAGCCATGATGGCTGATAAGGAATGTGAAATGAACACCCCTACCCAACAATTTAAAAAGATATTGTACAATGGACTCTGCACCCTGAGATCAATAGCTGCTTAAATTCTTAAACTTTGACACATCCACCCACAAGCTCATCCTTTTGAAAATACTAGGAAATCTACTAACCCATTTTAAACAAAGATTCCAGATGTAAAATGTATCTCCCTTCCCAAAAAAACTCAAATTCCACTATCAAAATCATATTTGACCCTAGATCTGGGTAATAGCTCTTCCCTATTACCCACCTTCACTTTTCAAAGGTGTTCTATCTTTCACAATAAGCCTTGCCTATATTCTCTACTATAATTTTTATGTTGGCTTTAAATTCTTTAAAGTGGTAAACACAAAGACTGAAGTTTGGTGCCAGCTTCCTGGACCTGAATTCCACAGTAACAGTCAGGTGTGGAACAGCAGTGGCCGCAGCTGCACCTGCTGCTTCTTGTTCTTGTTCTTGTTCTTCTTCCCTCCCTCCCTCCCTTCCTTCCTAGCTTGCTTGTGGTGCTGTGGATTGAAGCCAGGGCCTCACACATGCTAATCAGGAACTCTACCACTCAGCTACATCCCCATTCCCAGGAAAGCTTTTCTTGTTTTTTTTTGTTTGTTTGTTTGTTTGGTTGGTTTTTTTGTTTGGTTTTTTTTTTCTGAGATAAGGTCTCCTTGAATGCTTGGACTCAAGTGATCCTCCTGCCTCAGCCTCCTGAGTAGCTGGGATCACTGATGCACCACCATATCTGACTCTGGAATTTTACAGTTGTGCCATCATAGCAATACTCAACAACTTTTAGATTTTGGATTTTTGCATTAGGGAGGTCATATTCCAAGGACTGAGACACACACACAGAGCTTTCTGCATGGAGGTTACCATCCCATCAGAAAAACAGAAAACAAGTATTTATCACACAAATAATAACAAGTAATCACACAAATGTGTAACTCATTGTGGAGAGTGTGGTGAAGAAGCAATGCAGTAAACCAGCAAGCCACATTCAGTGAGTGTTCATCCATGGGGTGTGGGGAGGCATCTGCCTGGTGAAGTCTTGCATTTCTCCACCCACTTTTCCTCTAGTGTGGCCATGTGACCAGAGATGAGAGAGGACTTGGTGCACATCTTCTGGATTGATTTTTAAGACAGAGGTGTGCCTTCTCTACTCTCTCCTGATCTGCTGTCTGAAACTAAGCACTGCACCATGCCAAGGAATGGGGGAGTGACAGGATGGACAATGCTAGGGCTGCCAGGCAGGACCACTCACATAAGAAATAGTTCTCTGGATGTTGAACATTTATTCACGGTAAGGGCTGGGGTCAGCCTATAGGCACAGGGTGAGGGACACTTCAGGCAATGTAAGAGGCTTGGATAAGGCACTAAGACAAAAAAGTGTGGTAAGATGTCTGCTTGCAGAAAGATGGAGTCAACTTCCATTTCCCTAATTCCTCTTCTAGCTACAGTACAATATTATATAAAAAACAAAAATTAAAATACTGTGATAGGTGGAGAGAAGAAGGCAGATAAGCAGGGTACAATGAGACCCGGGGAACAACATGCTAGTCAGTTCTCTGGGTTTGCTTTTGCATCATGTATTCTGAACTGGATTGTGTAGAAGCCAGCAACTCAGAAAATCTAGTAAGCATGAACCAAAAGGGCCCAGAAGAAAGACTCCTCCCTCTATCCAAAGGATCCTGGAGGAAGAAGCCTAGAAAGATAGTGTTAAACCCCAAACATCATGACTCCAAACAATGCTACAAAAGCCCTGCAGTCTCAATCCTAGATCCCTCCACAGAGGCAGAGTAGGGCAGCTGGATTCCCCACACCTGCCTGTAATGATGACCCTTGCTCCCAGGACAGGGGGCCCAAGGAGGTGGAGTTATGCTCAGGACTTGGGTTTCACAGCTGCTGGGTGCTGATGAGGCCCACCTCCTGGTGGCCATGGCAACCACACAGGGAGGAGCACCACCTGAGCTCTCTGCGGGATCCCCCTGAGAGCCTGAGATAAGGAAGGTCTAGTGGGAAGGCAGGTGTTTCTCCATTGCCCGGTGGTAATGAGGCCCCTGTGCATGTATTGGTTGAAACCATGTGAGAGGCAGTAATGACACACTACAGCCCCATAAAGCCAAAGTGCTATCAGTCAAGGCATGATGGGGATCCTGAAACCCTGCCCACACTAGCAATAATGAGGTACCCTCCTCGTCTGGGGTGTCCAGGAAGGCCAAGGGAGACACCTGGATGGCCTCTCCATCTGGAAGTAAAGACGGCTCCCCTCACCTCCCCTGCCAGCAGAAGCTCAGAGGGAACTGGCTTACACAAGAAGATTCAGAATCTCAAAACAAACTACCCTGTATTCAAAATACCCAGGATTCAGCTGAATATCACTTGTTATGTGAAAGGCCAGGAAAATCTCAATTTGAATGAGAATGGACAATTAACAGGTGTTAACAGAGAGATGACACACAGGTTAGAATTACATGACAAGGATTTTAAAACAGTCATCATAAAAATGCTTCACTGAACAATTACAAATATATGTGAAACAAATGAAAACAGAAGATCTTGGCAGAGATAGGTGATATAAAGAATGAAATTGAAGTTTTGGAAATTAAACATATAATAACTAAAATTTAAAAACTCAATGAATGGACTCAAATGCAGAATGGAGAGGATCAAGTATAGAATTATAGAACTTGAAGAGAGAAAAACAGAAATTACCTAATTCACACAATTCAGAAAAAATAGATTGAAAATAAACTGAACAGAGCCTCCGAGACCTGAAGGATGACAACAAAAAAATCTCACATTGTGTCGTTGGTGTCTCAAAAGCAGAGGAGAAATAGTATGGGGTTCCACAGGCATTTGAAGAAATAAGTACAGAAAAATTCCCAGATTTGGCAAAAGCCCAAATCCCATATATTCAAGAATCCTAGAAAACAAATGGATCTTTAACAATGTAAAGAAACAAACTACTGATACCAACAACAAATCTAATGAATCCCAGGGACATTGCTAAGTCAAAACAAAATGCCGGTGTTAAAGGCTGCATACTCTGATTCCATTTCTTAACATTCCCACATGACAAAATTGTTGAGATGGAGCATAGATTAGTAGTTGCTCAGGACTGAAACTTCCTGTGAACCTATAATTATTTTAAGTTAAATTTAAAAAGAAAAGTAAAACATTCGTACTTGGGAAGCTGAGGCTGGAGGACTGAAGTTCAAGGCCAGCCAGGGCAACAGAGAGCCTCTCTCAAGAAAAACACAAAGTATACATATTAAGTATTATTGATTTGGGAGAGTGCCTCTCATAGTACCTTTAGGACACTGCACATGTTAGGCAGAAGCTGAAAATACTGTGTGGAACTGTTGAATTTATTGTTACACTAAAACCGAGTTTTTCATTCTTTTTCATATTTATGTATTAAGGATAACTACTAGCAGTATAATTGATGGCTTGAATTTACCCACATTAACAGAACTCATTAAAAGGTCTGGGTAATTAACTGGCTTTAATTTACATATATATTTCCAGTAATTCTGCTCGCCCTCCAAGTCATCACTATTTGCTTGACAATTTAATTCTGCACTTCAACCTCTTAAGAGCATGGCCCTCTAAAAATTTTGTCTATTAATTACAAACTAAAAACAGAGATATGAAATATGTCAAATGACTGATCTTATGGTGACTTTTGAAATGGAATTTACTGGAATAAAGCTTTCCAGAACCAAGTTAAAAATCAGAGCACTGGATGTAGTTACAGTAAATCCTTTTAATGCAATTTTTCTGATTTTTTTCAACTTAGCAATTATTTATTGAGAACTACCCCTGCACAAGCCTGCAGCTGTACCACTGTGGTGACAGATCCCATCAGACCTCGGAAGCTAAGCAAGGTCATGCATGGTTAGTACTTGGATGGGAGACTGCCTGGGAACACCAGGTGCTGTAGGCTTGAGAGAAGGACCCAGCAGCCCACTCCCAAAAAACAGTCATTGAAAATCCTATGAATAGCAAAGAAG
The DNA here is from genome assembly GCA_007922755.1 of Pedetes capensis. Taxonomy (NCBI): domain Eukaryota; kingdom Metazoa; phylum Chordata; class Mammalia; order Rodentia; family Pedetidae; genus Pedetes; species Pedetes capensis. The sequence continues at coordinate 96,579 of VMDO01004813.1, read as the reverse complement.
CACTGACAGTTGTGTTTTGCCTATTGTACATAGGGTCCCCATGAGTTGAACACCAACTCAATGGCATCTAACAACAACAGCAACAACCCCTGCACAAGGCACTCTTCCAGGCTCAGCCTAGACCAGCTCTCAGAAAGCCATTCTAAGCAGGCTGTAAACTAATTTTGCCATTTAGGTGCACTTTCCGTGATAATGGAAAGGTTTTATCTGCATTATCCAATATGGTGGCTGCATGTGGCTACTGAAAACTTGGCATATAGCCACTATAACCAAGACACTGAATTTTAGTTATAACTAATCTAAATTCAATTTTTAAATGTTGTATGTGGAAAATGGCCATGTTGGAAAGCACAGCTCAAGGTATGATCAAACAGATTTGGTATACTCACCTTTTATTTTCAGGACACTCTCCTCCGCAAATGCACAAAGACAAAATTTCTAGAACCATTTGAGCTCACAAGCATGAAGAGAGAGAGAGAGATCCTGAGTCACACTTCATACCTTTCATGACCCCTTGCCTTTGCTCTGGCTAGCAGAGGCTGCCTCCATTAGCAGTATTCAAATATGCCAGATTCAGTTTGTCCCAGCCTGCCTTGCAGTTGGAATAGTGCTGGCCAATGGCACATAAAAGAGTCTCCTCATTGATTTCTGAAACTTTTGCTGCCTGATAAAAAGAGAATAAAAGAAAAGAGACAAGCTTTTTCCTCCCGTTGCTGCTCAGAACAGCTGCAACTATCTTGTGACCATAAGGCAAGTAATAAAGAGAAAGAAGCTTATCCTGACATCACTGAGTCACTAACATAGCTCTGGATTGATCAATGTGGATTTTTCATTTTGTAAGAAAAATAAATTTCTATTTTTTGAATTATTTTGTCAAAATTTTATTAGTTACTATTACTATTCTCAAACTACTGTAGGTAGAGTCAACTAGGTTCATTTTCTTTCAAGTATCTACCTCACACATAAAACATTGAAATAAGAATGTTTAGGAAAAGGAATGAAAATCAGCTAGAGACAAAATTTGATAAATGGAACTTCTTAAGAACAAGACAAAACATCAGGGACTCCATTTTATATTGCAAGTTTGGATACTACCAAATTTTAAACAATTCTCCATCCACCCTGGAGATATATATATATACATATATATGGACCTGGATATATATGGGGGGGGAAGAAACCTAACATAAATAATCAAATTATCAACATATTAAAAGGATGGGAGTGCCTATAACTATAGGGCTGGTCAAGCATCAATTCAATTTTTTATGACAATTCTAAAAAAGTTGAGAGAAATTGTACCTCACAGCCTTCCCCAAATATCAGCTGAAAATAGAAAAATTTGGTTGCTATTTGATTCAATCACTTATTTTCATTTTTATCTGATTCTTGGGCTCTTTTGGTAATTGCAAGTCTGAGCAGCATTGCTGTTTACTTCTGTTTTGGAAGAATGAGATGTAAGATAAATAGTCATAGTACTTATTACCTAAGCTGATTAGCAGTTATTCAAAGTGCATTCTCTTGTTTAGAGTAGAATGAAGATAACATAAATTCAGCTTTCCAATGTTATAACCACAGATTTGCTTCCCCTCATTTTCTTAATCCATATCCACACAGAAGTACGTGTACATATGGCTTTTCTTCCTTATTAAGCCAATAGAGTCACCATAAAATGTAGCTAATCATCCAGAAATTAATTCATTCCATTACTTCGCTGGAGGGTCAAAATCAACCATATGGTCGGTCCTGTAAGACCAAACATGAAAGAAGTGGAATCCCTGAATACCTTGGTATTTGTAATTATTTGTGTGAGCTCTGGGAGGAAGTGTCTCAAATACAATTATGGAAGCCTATAGTTTGATAAGACTTTACACAGCACATAAAAGCTGGCAATTACAGCTCCCAATAGTCTTAGACTGATTTAATAAGATTTAATGACTTCAGCAGTAGTGCATTCCAAAATAGAAATGGTAACACTGCTCAGATGTGCTGAGGAGTAGACTAGAGAAGTTTGTTGTTGTTAGGTGCCATCGAGTCGGTATCTGACTCATACTCATAGTGACCCTCATGAGGTTTTCAATGGCTGACTGTTTTTCGGGATTGCCTTGGGAGTGGATTGCCAGTTCTTTCTCCCATTTTTGCAGTGCTGGGAATAGAACTCGGGACCTCAGAGATTACAGTGCAGCGCTCTACTACCTGAGCTAAAGCCCAACCCGCACTAGAGAAGGTAGGCACTGGTTGAAACCCCTTATTGTGTAAGCGCTACCACCGCTCCGCCGTTGGCAACGTCTACTCCCTCATACATAAGTGAAACATTGCTTCCAGAAATCCCTTCGATACTTTATATTTCTCTTACTTCCAATTTTAAACCGCTACACTGCTCCTCAATCCCTTTCATGTTTCTTCTTTTGTGATTCTTGCAACAGCTTTATCCCAGTTGGTCATTCTCCTAAACAGAAACTAACCATCCTGACCTACAGAGCTACTTCTGTTTTAGGCCAGTGACCAGAGCCTCAGCCCTGCCCCACATTTAAAATGTCCTATCATTTCTTTTGGGAGAAGGGCCTGGCAATCCACTCCCAAGACAATCCCGAAACAGTCAGCCATTGAAAACCCTATGAGAGTCGCTATGAGTCGGATACCGACTCAACGGCACCTAACAACAACAACAATCATTTCTTTTGTGAGGGGAAATTGGACCCATGAATACTCTCAGTCCCATAATCCAAACCAGTCTATGGTCTGAGTCTCTTCTCTAGCCCCCAAAATGTAATCATTTTGTTAGCTTATTCAGATTAGCTTGAGAATCCGGTATCCTTTATGCCATTGTTATTATGGAAAAATGAATTCTGATTTTTAAACAAGGAATTTGTAAGCTACATTTGGATTATACCAGCCAGTGTACAAGTGAAGAATGAATTGCACATCATTCTTATCGAAGCTCAGTGAGCATTTGTAAAAATATGCTCCTCCCAATTTATAGAATAGGTCAATAAGAAATTGGATATATTGCAAAAGGCACACAGTGAATGAATGTATCAGCAACAAGTCACACAGGTACTGGACATTTATAAAACACAAGACTCTAATCAGAAGTAGGGGGCAGTAAAGCACATCAATTTCCCTTGACCAGTGACTTGGATAAGACTGAATGCTCAGCCTTCCAGACAGAAGACATAGAGAACACATCAGTAATGTGCAACCTAATGGCACAGTTCACCTGTGGCCACCAAGTCAGCTTCAGAAAGACCCAACCCACATATTCTTTCACACTCTACTTGCGATGAAACTGCTCTGTCCTTCAAAATATGAATTATGTGACCCAGGAATAATTAGGAATTTGACCTGAGAGGAGCCAAGGACAAGTCCTGGCTTCCTTGTCTCTCTCTTCTCCTTATCTATGCTGGGAGAGCCTGAGAGCCTGGGAGTCTTGTTATTCCAGCACAAAAATGAGAGAGACATTTTCTCCTTGTCTCTGTTTGTGTCTAAGAAGAGTAAGAAAATGCAAACCTAACATAAAATGAACGTAAAGCATTGAGATAGTCACCATGTAAATATGAACTAACCACCAACTGAAGATGTAAAGTATATACACCAAAATATTTCCTTCTTTTCTTTATTGATTAATGTAATAAACATGTCTCAAGTGCTAAGGTCCATCTACAACACTTACACTTAAGTTCATCATAACTTAAAAGAGAAAACAAAGCATGCAACTGTCTGAAAGAACCAGTTACTAAAAAGTTGAAAGATAATATTTTTCCCTTTGGAAAAACATTTGTTTTATTGAGATATCATTTACATTTCATACAATTTACCCATTTAAAGTGTACAATTCATTAGTTTTTGGTATATTTCATCATTAACTTTTAAAACTATGTTGTTGTTGTTAGGTGCCGTCCAGTCGGTATCCGATTCATAGCGAGCCTCATAGGGTTTTCAATGGCTGACTGTTTCGGGATTGCCTTGGGAGTGGATTGCCAGGTCCTTCTCCCATTTTTGCGGTGCTGGGAATTGAATTCAGGACCTCAGAGACTGCAGCGCAGCGCTCTACCAACTGAGCTAAATCTCAGCCCCTTTAAAACTATAGTAAAATAGAAATAACAGAAATTTGTCATTTTAAGTGGAAGAGTCTATGGCATTCATTACATCACAATGGTGTCCAACTAGCCTTGGGATGTATTTCCAAATCCTTTTCATGACTTCAAACAAAAGCCCTACAAGTATTCAATAATAACATCCCACCCTCCCTGCTCAGCCCTGAGAAATTCCTACTCTACTTTTTGTCTCATAAATATGCCTAGTGTAGGTATATGTCATGTAAGTGTATCATATGATATTATTGTCCTTTGATAAGGCAGTATGTCTTTAAAACCACACAAGAACTGAGAGTTATGGGGAGCACCTTGCTAGGGGATCACGGCCACAGGGAGAGTGCCAGATGGGCCCCCACCTGCTACAGTCACATTTCCCATTGGCTGTCATCATCCACCGACCTGTAGAGAGAAGAAAGCATTCCCTAGAAGTCTTTTAAGTACACCCCTTATCCTGCCTCTCCCTTCTACCTCCTCTTTTTTCTAAGAGAGAAACAGACTATAAAATTCAAATGCAACCTGTGTGGCTAAAAAGCAACTCAAGGAATATAGAAGAAACATGCCCATTGTCAACCACCACAAAAATGTGCATACTGAACATTTTTTCTGTGCCACTTATTATTCCAGAAGTCAGACAAAATAGGCACCTTCCAGTCCAGAAAACAGACAATATAGAAGGAAACAAAACCACACAGCATTTCAGATTGGGAGAATCATTATGAAGAAAGTAAAACCATAGGAGAGACCGTGCAGGGATGATGGGCACACTGGCAGGGCTGGCTATCTGTCCTGGGCGGTCAGAGTATACCCCACTTCACTAGAGGTGGGAGTTGAAGGATGACAAGATGCAGCAAGCCCAGTAAGGATTTAGAAAAGTGTGCTCCTAGACAGAACAGAAAGTTCCTAGACAGAACATAAGTTCCACCTACCAGGTAAACAGAAACAGATATTAGTGCCATGGAGTCGGGTCAGGGTGGAGGGAAAGAGGCAGAGGGTTCTCTTATCAGATTTCATTGTCAGAGGGATGACTTTTTGCCAAGTTTAAGGAATGGCACTTACATAGGGAAGGATGATGATATGCTTCACATTTTTGAAGACCATTCTGTCTGGGTTGAAAATGGAGTGGTGTGCTCAGCAAGAGAAGTCAAACTTTAACCTGACATAAGTGGTGTCAGACCTGGCCTGAGAGATGGCTCAGAGCCAGAGAGGTGGGGCTGGGTTTGGAAAGTGGAGCTTATGGGCGCATCTGAGGTTATGCTGAGAGGACTTGCAGATAGAGGGGGTGGGAAGGACTCTGCAAGACCAGGGAGGACTAATGACCAGACCTAGTTGAAATTGTGCATTCAGATGCTGCACCAGGGCAGGGGAGTGGAATGTCCCTGAGGGCTAGGAGCATGTGGGCAACATGTGGGGGGGGGGGGGCACATGCGCATACTGCTGAGAGTGAGCAGCAGATAAACGGCCTTGTTTTGGAACATTAGATTTGAGACATCAATGAAACATTCAAGAAGTGTCAAATAGGAGGAAATCAAAGGAGCAGGGGAAATGGCCCAAAGCTCTAAGATATGTAGCAGCTGCCACAGTTGGGATATAGATTAAGACAAAACATAGAATTTCTTTAAAAGCACTGGCATGCATTTTCTAGGAAAAGGAGACTCCAGAATGGTGAACTCAGCTCTCAGAGAGCTTTTGTAAGCCCCCTCCCCCCCCAGCAACCACCCCCAAAGCACCCCAAGAGAGAGCTGGAGCTATCGTACTGGCAATCCAACAGGGCAAGGGGAACAGAGCCCAAAGTCCAGGCTTACCTAAAGCAGGGGTTCTAACTGACAGCCCCTGTCAACCAGGCACCGCTAAAGCCAGGTCTCTAAGTATGAAAGTAACCCAGGAAGTTCTTGAAACCAGAATTCATATCACCTGGATTATCCAGATAACATCAAACTTTAACCTTGGATTAATGTCATCCACAAACTGGTTGTTGCTGTTGTTGTTAGGTGTCACCCAGTCGGTGTTCTACTCATGGTGACCCTATGTAAAACAGGCAAAACACTATTGTTGTGCCTATCTGCTATTCATAGCATTTTCAATGGCTGATTGTTTTGTTGGGAGTGGGCTGCTGGATCTTTCTCCCAAACCTACAGCACCTGGTGTCCCCAGGTGGTCTCCCATTCAAGTACTATCCAGGCTCTACCTTTGTTAGCTTCTGAGAGCTGATGGGATCAGACACCACAGTGGTTCAGCTGCTGGCACAAACTGGTAGTGTCACCAAATACCCCACAGAGAGAATTATGAATCTTCACTGAAAGAGCATAACTTCATCCAAGACCTCATATTAGTTCTATAAGTAATACTTAAAACACAATGACACCCCCCCACACACACACACATTTACCACATACACCACTGTAAGGATAAAGAGCAGACAAGAGAAACAAACCTACAGAGACCAGGCTTTGGAGTCATTTGTTGTTAGGTGCCATCGAGTTCTTTCGACTCATAGCGACCCTTACAGGATTTTCAATGGCTGATTGTTTCAGGATTGCCTCAGGAGTGGATTGCCACATGCTTCTCCCATTTTTGTGGTGCTGGGAATCGAACTCGGGACCTCAGAGACTGCAGAGTGGTGCTCTACCAACTGAGCTAAAAACACAACGATAGTTAGTATTTATTAAAAAGTTTTAAATTCAAGCTTGATGTTAATTCCAGGGAGCAGGATACTATAAAAAATGGTGTAAGTTGTCTGGAAAAAAATCATAACATATAACTAAAGACTAGAGAGAAAAACCTGGAAGCCCACTTTCAAAATCATTAGCCACTGAAAACCCTATGAATAGCAGAGAAGTACTGTCAAACATAGTGCTGGAAAATGAGCCCTCCAGGATAGAGGGCATTCAAAAGATGAATGGGGAACAGCTGCCTCTTCAAAGTACAGTTGACCGTAATGAAAGAATGGTGTAAAGCCCCCTGGGACTTCCTTTTGCTGATGTGACACAACTCAAAATGAGAAGAAACATCCTGGCTGCAACACTGGGCTTAAATATAAAAAGATCAGGTGCATGGCATAGTGTTGAATAGTGTTTTGTTTGGCTATACATAGAGTCACCTGCAGCTGTAGCACTTGGTGTTCAATCCTATCAGATCCCAGAAGCTAAGCAGGGTCGGGCCTACTTAGTACTTGGATGGGAGACCTCCTGGGAATACCAGGTGCTACAGGCCTGGGAGAAGGACCAGCAACCCACTCCCAAAAAACAGTCAGCCATTGAAAACCCTATGAATAGCAGAGAAGCACTGACAATAGTCTCTCACCTGTTGTACATAAGGTTTCTATGAGTCGGATACCAACTCAACGGCACCTAACAACAACAACAACAATACAAACAACAATACATACAGTCACCATGAGCCAGATCCAACTCAACAGCACCTAACAACAATGATATAACTAAAGAATATAAAAATCTGCTGGGTGATATGGTGTACACCTATAATCCCAGTGACCCTGGAGCTGAGGCAAGAGGACCATTGGTTCAAGGCCAGAAGCAGCCTGCATAATACAGCAAGACCTTCTCTCAAAATAAAAAATTTTAAAAGGGGCTTGAGGTACAGCTCAGTTACACAGCACTTCCTTAACATGTCTGAGACCATGTGTTCAACCCTCAAGGACTGGGAAAAAAGTATATTAAAATCAAAAATGAGTTCAAAAGTATGGCTCTCACAGTGCATTAGACATAGCTGAAGAAAGAATTAGTGAGTTTGAAAGCAGGTCTGAAGGAACAATTTGTGTAATACAGAGAGACAAAACATGAGAAAATCAGAAAAGGACATGAAGAGTAGGATAGGAAGGTCTAGCACATTTTATCTATATCACAAAAGGGTAGAAAATGGAACAGATTCAATATTTAGAGATAATGTCTGGATTTTTTCCAAATTGAAAAACCCACTATCAGTATACTTTGCTCACTTTTCCTTCATTCTTGCACTGGTTACTTAGTTTATTTTCTAATAAAGATATTGAAAGATATAAATTTCATTCTGAGAACCATTTTAACTGTATTCCATATTATCAAAAGCATAGTACTTATCTCACTTTTTAATTTTTCTCAATACTTCTTTACTAATTCATGAATTATTCCAAAATATTTTTTCTGAATGTATTCATAAGTCTTTGAGGATTTGTAAGTCCTAATTCTTTATGTTCTAATTATATTATGTTGCAGTCTGAGAGTATAGTTATATGCATTAATTCTTTGAGATTGGTTGAGATATCTTTTGATGAATACTTGGTATATTTTTTGAAAAATTTCACATACTCTGGAAAAAACTGTGTCCTTTTCAGGTGCAAAATTCTATGAAAAATTAGATCAAAGTTGTCAACTCTGTTTTTGAAAACTTCTTATTTGGGCGAAAGTTCGAACCATCACTTTCTGAAAAAAACAAAAACACGTTATACCTTCTATCATTGTTGTTGTTGTTAGGTGCCGTTGAGTTGGCATCCGACTTAGAGACCCTCATAGGGTTTTCAATGGCTGACTGTTTCGGGATTGCCCTGGGAGTGGATTGCCAGGCCCTTCTCCCATTTTTGCGGTGCTGGGAATTGAACTCGGGACCTCAGAGACTGCAGTGCAGCGCTCCACCAGCTGAGCTAAATCCCAGCCCCACCATTATTGTGACTTTGTCAGTTTCTTCTATTATGCTGTCAGTTCTTGCTTTAGAAGTTTGGAATTTGTGTTTCATATGCCTACAACTATTATTGATATGACTTCCTGGAGAATGTTTTCTTTTGTTTCCTATGAAATGTTTCCCTTTTCTTTTCCTATTTTTATATTATATTTTCTTTTGATTGTTATCCCTTCACCACTTTATTTTACTATTTACTTGGCATATATTTTATAGTCTCTTAAGGTTTTTAGAAACTTACATTATAAATGTGTTTCTTGAAAACAGCAAATAGATATTAATCAAATATGTTTACAACTGTCATTTCTTTGTCCATTAATATAATTTATGGTTTTTATATATGTGAAATTATTTCTGCCATCTTATCTATCCACATTCCACTTCTTTTTCTTCTGTTTTTTGATACTAGCTTAAAAATTACATATTGTGTCTTTATTATTTGTGCTTACCTTTAAGTTTTTTACATACATATTTGCACTTCTACTGTCCAAACAAATATAAAATTAATCAACATTTCCATTCCCTTTCCAAACAAGATAAAACATTTACCAGTAACTTCCAGACCTCTCCTACTCCCAAACCCCAACTCACATGATCAGTGCGGTGCTGTTCCTCTATGGCCTATAACTCCCTCTTAGACAAGCAAATTTTCTTCATTCTTGTCCCCATGACAATAAACTCATTTTACAGTGGATGTGCACTTAAACATACCACATGTTCTACAAATTTTTTCACTATTACTTCTTGCATCGCACTCCCTTCTTATGAATTCACTGTTATTGTTTAAGTACTTTTGTATATTTTATACATCCTGCTGTAATAATCTTATCTACACATAGGATTTAAACCTAAACTCAAATGGAAGCCCTAATCTTAATATTTATAAGTATTTGCATTATTTTTGTATCTGAAAATGTCTTTGTTTGGCCCTCATCTTTTCTTTAATTAATTAATTTTTGCAGTGCTGGGGAACTGAATCCAAGGTCCAGTGCATACTTTGCAAGCACTCTACCTCTGAGCTGCACCCCCATGCCCTTTTTAATTTTTCTACCTTAAGACAGAATCTCACTAAGTTATGAAGGCTTCTTCTAGCCTTGAACTTGTGATCCTCCTGCCCCTGCCTCCCAAGTTGCTGGGATTACAGGCATGAGCCACCTCACCTGGATTGCACTCATCCTTAAATATTCATTTGTTTGGCAAGAATTCTACATTCACAACTTTTCCTTCAGGACTTTAAAGACTCATTCCCTTGTCTTCTCTCACCTTTTATTTCTGATGAAAACCTGTCATTTGTCAGACTTTTGTTTCTTTACCAGTACCCTAATTTCTTTCTATTATACTATAGAATTTTCTCTTGAGGTTTTACAGTTTCATTACAGCATTTCTAAGTGTATTTATAAAGTTTATTTATTCTATTCTACCTATGTGAGGTCTGCAGCCATATCACTATGGCATCGGATCCCATCAGATCCTGGAAGCTAAGCAGGGCCCGGCCTGGTTAGTCCTTGGAAGGGAGACAGCCTGGGAATACCAAGTGCTGTAGGCTTGGGAGAAGGACCCAGAAACCCACTCCCAAAAATCAATCAGCCATTGAAAACCCTATGAATAGCAGAGAAAAACTGACAATAGTGCTGGGTATGGCACAGTGTCGGGGAATGTTTTGTCTGTTGTTCATATGGTTGCTATGAGTTAGACCCAACTAGACAGCACCTAACAACAACAACAACAGCAACAAATGTGAGGGTTTCTTCATTTCTGGAAGTGTCTTACCATTATCTTTTTGAATATTAACCCCACTATTCCCCTCATAATCTCCTGGGGCTTTGAGATATACTGGACCCTCTTCTTCTCCTCTTTCTCCTTCTCTCTCTTCTTTTCTTCTGTCCTGGTTGGCTGAATCCAGGACCTCAGTAAGTTACACAGGTTGCCTTTGGCCTCAAACTCACAATCCTCCTGCTTCAGCCTCCTGAGTTGCCAAGATGACAAGTATGCATCATGGTGCCCAGCTTGGGCCTCCTTGTATTCCTAAATCTTAATTTTTCTTGTCTATTTTATCTTATTATCTCTCAGTGCAGATTTCTGAAAGCTCTATTCAGGCTACCTTTTATTGGATGATGGGCCCTTTAGTTTTGTCTAATCTGTCATTAAAATAATAATAATAATAATAATAATAATAATAATACAAGATAAAATAGATACAAATCCTTTGGGCCAAGCAATCCTGAAGCAAAGCCCCTCCAGGAGGATGATGTTAAAGGAGAAGATGCCATTTCCAAGTAAGCAAAAGCACAGAAAGTGACAGCAGTGGTATTTTAGGAAGTAGAAAGGACAGGCATCAAGGTGGCAGGTGGCAGTGCCACAGGAATAGCTCTCACAGACTGCAGCATGCAGCATCCTGTATATGTTAGGCTTCACTCACAGAGGCTGACGGCTAGGAAGAGATGGAGGGCATCAGGGGGCACAAGGTAAGGCCTATGCAGCTCCAAACAAAGATAGGGAGAAACAGAGAAAGCAGCCCTCGGGTTGGAGACCAGGTAAGGAGGAGCCAAGGGACAGGGGAGCTGAGTCAAACCCTAGGCTGGCTGCACAGAGTCCCATGCCACATAAAGGGGAACTTTTTAACCAAGCAATTTGAATTCCATATTACAAATTGCCTCGGTTGTAGCAGAGATCAAGGAAGACCTTATGTCACTTGAGTGATGGAGGATTTCAGTAGGATGTTGTTGCTGTTGTGAGGTGCCATCTAGTCGTGTCTGACTCATAGCGACTCCCATAGGGTTTTTCCACAGCTGATTGTCTCAGGATTGCTTCGGGAGTCGATTGCCACATCCTTCTCCCATCTTTGTGGTGCTCAGGATCAAACCTGGGTCCTCAGAGAATGCAGAGCAGTGCTCCACCAACTAAGCTAAACCCCAGCCCTTCAGTAGGATAAAAGAGACATTTGCAGATCCTCAGGTAAAGCTGTGACAAACAGAGGCTGAAGCAATAACAACACTGAGTGACCAGACAATTAGGTCCAACCACATGACTCTAGCACATCCTCCCTGCCACTGTGGGAAGGAGGCACAAGTATCCTGTGTTTTCACAAACAAGGGAACTGAAACTTGAGGGTAAGTTAGTAAATTAAGGGAACCAGTTCAGAAAGGATGGGAATCTGAGTTTGTGACTACATTATTTCAGAGCCAATGCTTGTTTGAGTGCATTTTCCCATGTAATTTCCCCAGGCGATGTCTATATTTTACTCCTATGTGCATTTTCTTGTTGATGGCAAATGGTTGTGGCTGGTGAGTTAGGAGTGTGTATTAAGGTTCTGCAGTCACTTCCATCTTACATGTTCACAACGTGGAGAGAAACATGCAAGAAGACCACTGGCATTTCCTTGGGAATGAGGTTAAGGGATGCACTTAATGATAATTAGTTTCTTTGCCTTTTATTTCTTATCCTTCCTCTGAGACTCACCTTGAATAACTTCCTTGAGGATAAGGACTGTGTCTCCTTTAATGTCTCTAGCACCTTACAGCCACTTCCTGCAGAGTATGAACTTGAATATTTTTTATGAGTGAGTAAGTGATAGAAGAAACACTTGTGTAATTTAATAATTACTAAAGGAAATTTTTTTAGAGTCTCCAGTTATAATTTTTATGCTTGGAGTTCCTGGATTCCTTCACTTATGATATGATTTTCAAATGCTTTCAGAGTTAATGTATTTTGTATATACGTATCTGATGACCAAGGAAACAACTCTTCTTTTGTTTCACCCTTAAATGACAGTTTTCAAGTGGAAGAGTCTTTCTGTAGAAGCTAAGCAGTGTAGGCATTTTACCTGTGATAACATTTTGACTTAAAACTTCCAGAGGGTTTAAATGACCTGCTTAGACTTGCAGAGCAAGAAGAGAATCAGGGAAAGAAGGTAGGTCTCCTGGTTCCCAGCATGGAGTTCAGAATCTCCCTACAGAGGTTCCACTCCCCACAGAAAGCTCATCTCTCTCTTCGACGGGGTGTGGCAAAGGTTTATTGTTGTTCTTGTTAGGTGCTGTCAAATCAGTGTCTGATTTATAGTGACCCTACATACAACAGATGAAACATTATTATCAGTGTTTCTCTGCTATTCATAGGGTTTTCAATAGCAGATTGGTTTTGGGGAGTGGGTTGCCAGGTCCTTCTCCCAAGCCTACAGTATATGGTGTTCCCAGGCTGTCTCCCATCCAAGTCCTATCCAGGTCTGACCCTGCTTAGCTTCCAAGATCTGACAGGATCAGACTCCACAGTGGTACATACCACTACAGACAAATGTTCATTACATTCAGTTAAATGTCCCCGTACCCACGTGGTAGGAATATCAAGTTCTATCATTATGGATTTAATCTCTACTAGGCTGGGATTTAGCTCAGTTGGTAGAGCACCACTCTGTAGTTTCTGAGGCCCCAGGTTCGATTCCTAGCACTGCAAAAATGGGAGAAGGACGTGGCAATCCACTCCTGAGGTAATCCCAAAACAATCAGCCATTGAAAACCCCATGAGAGTCACTACAAGCTGGACATGACCAGACGGCACCTAACAACAACAGAGCTGACAAAATATATTAGAAGCTTTGCACATGTGAGTACACATGCACACACATACCAGTACACACATATATGAGCGTGTGCACACACAGAGTAGGCCAGTATTTCATTGCAGAAGGTTTGTGATCATGGAAACATTAGCTAAAGCTTTAGTTCGAGCAACAGACAATCCTGTTTCTCTGCTCATCCTTGCAAGTAGTGAGAACAGGGTTGAGCAGGGGACCTTCTGTCTCTGACTGTGCCCTGGCAAGTTCTGATGCATGTGACAGTGTTCTACTGACAGAAGCAACACCGGACCCTGCTTGCCACTCACTGAGGGTCACCGAGACCACGCCAACACACCAGCTCCTTTCTAATGCTGCACCTGCCCCTCTGGCCTGTAAGCTCAGAGTCCCCATAAGAGAGGTTGAGGGCATTGGCCAGCAGGATACTCCAGTCTGCCCCATCCCAGCCTAGGGTGTCCTGGCAGCCCAAGGAGACCGAGTCTCTGAGCTAACTATGGGCCACCAAGAATTGTGCCCCACAGACTACACATTGAGCCCTGGTCAGCTCATGCTAGAAGGGCAGCAGGACAGCCACAGTAACTGCTCATCACTGCTCATCTTCGTCATCATGCTGCAAGCTGTCCCTCCGTATGATTTCACTACAATATCACTTTTATGCAATATGTAAATAAAATCTTAAATTTCCATTAAACATTAATAACAGATAATATATCTCCATTAATTCTTCCTTCATCTATGCTCATGGTAACAATTCATTTAGTGTGTGATATTGAAAATGTATAACTAATAATATCTGGTTTGCCCTTTGGGGTAATATTTCATAACATTAAAACAAGATATCGATTTTCTCCCTTGGGGCCAAGGTCTAGGCTGAGAATATTTTCTACAGTGGAAAACAAAATAATAAGACAGAAGGCCAGTTTTCCTTTCTGCTACCCAAGCATCCCTGGTTAGAATGTTTCACTTAAGGGTCTGGTATCTGACTTTAACTGGTAGGTTCTGCTCAGCAACATATGCTGTCTGCATAAAGGCTGGGGACATGGTGCAGAAGAGGGAAGCAGGCTGTGGGGAAGTTGCCTGGCTGGAATGTGGAGGAAAAAAACACCAAAGAATGAATTCGTGCCCTTGACTGTGAATCTAGGTTTCTTTGTTGTTGTGCATTGCTGTTGAATCAGGGAGACCCATAGCGGCCCTCACAGGGGTTTCAATGGCTGATTGTTTTGGGGTTGCCTTGAGAGTGGAATGCCACATGCTTCTCCCATATTTGTGGTACTAGAGATCCAACTGGGGTCCTCAGAACGTGCAGAGCAGCACTCTACTGACTGAGCTAAACCCCAGCTCCAGGTTTCTCTAGGGAGGAGAAAACAACAAATGTCTACTTTGATGAAAAGCAGGGACAAAGTCTAAAAAAGGTCAGGGGGTGATTTATGGAGTTCCAATCCCAGGTCAGAGGTGATTGGAAGGTGAACTAGATAGGTGAGAAACTAATAGTGTTAAGGCTTATCAACACCCGCAGACCCACTGACGTTTACACTGCATGGCGGGTGGGTTGCGATGAGCATGCGCTCTGAGAAGAGCCCATTGGTGGAGCGTCTAATCACAACCCATCGCCTATCCATGTGCGAGGGCCTCCAGCTCATCAACGGAGAAGACATGGGAAGAAAGAGGAGGCCGAGAGTGGGGACATCGTGGATACAAAGGTCCGCCTCCATCAGAGGGATGTTTACTAGTGCAGAGGAGGAGTTCCATGGAGATAGCGGACCTGCCACTTGCACAGAGGAGGCAGGACATCATTCACAAAACAGGGAATGAGAAAGGGGCATGAGGGAAACCGTGTGTCCATACACATAGGGACACTCATTCGAAACCTCATTTTTGTGAAACAGAATTAATTTTAACATTGCACGTGTACTTGGTGGCACACAGAGCTGTGTACTGGTGAGCAGGCAAAAGCCCCTGGAGAAAAGCAAGAAGGTGGCAAGCCAGGCACCTGACAGGGGCTTCCAGGGCCACCAGAAGGCAGAAAAGAGTGTGCACACACATGCATGCACATGGGTATGTGTGTGTACATTCCAGGCCACACAGGCCCTCCACGTGTGCACATGTGCACACAAACATCCATGGCACAGTGCACCTGCACACCTGATACTCATTTACATACCCATGTCTCATTATAAACAAAATAGACCGATGGTATGAATTATACATGTGCATGTATATCTTCACCTGCAGCCATAACCCTGTGGCATTTGATCCCATCAGATCTCAGAAGCTAAGCAGGATCGGGCCTGATTAGTACTTGGATGGGAGACCGCCTTGGAACACCAGGTGCTATAGGCTTGGGAGATGGACCCCATAACCCACTCCCAAAAATTCATCCACCATTGAAAACCCTATGAACAGCAGAGAAGCACTTGTTTCTCCTGTTGTATGTAGAGTCACTATGAGTCAGATACTGACTCAATAACACCTAACAACAACAACGTATACCTTCATAAACAAAAACATGAAGAAATGCTCATTAAAAACTGTGATGCTTATCTCAGAGGGCAGAATATCAGATGATCTCATTTTCTTCTTTACACCATCCCCACCATTACACCATCCCAGCATGTTTGGAATATTTAACAGTGGACAAATGATATATGAATAATATATGAATACTTCTTTGCATAATTAGGAAAAAAACAAATATATTCCTAGTGAGAAAGTCTTGCCCCTGAATTGCCACCATTTCAAAGCACTAAGGAAGTAGCTGCCAAACATAGCTCAGAGCTAGGTTGTTCTTAATTACCAACAACCTTTACAGTCTCAAAACCTGAATCACTTCTACCTAGCCACTCCCAGAGCACTGACCAATTTTATCAGTACTGAAGCTTATCTATCAAATCAGGAAAGTCCTTATATTCTGAAGCAAATGTTTATACATGAGTAAATGTAAGTACACGTGATAATGTTTCTCACTCAGCAACACAATCAGAATCAATTCAAAAAGTCCTTTCCATCTTCTTCCCTCTTCCCCAGACTTTCATCCTACTCTTCTGATTAATGTTGTTCCTGGCACTGTTAACCTGGGCAGTACCATTCTGGCCAAAAGAAATATCTTCAACTCCCATGTTTTGCTTTTAATGCAATCTTTATCTTGATAGCTCTGCCTTTTCAAGCACTTGCTGGTAGTCTCATCATTACCTCTTACCTCTTTTGTTGAGTTTATCTGTGCATCTGCTTTTTGAGAACTGTTAAGGACTGAGTTGTATACCCTGGAAATCCCCATGTGGAAGTGTTGACTCCAAGTGCCACAGAGTGTGGTCCTATTTGGAGACTGGGCCTTTTAAGAAGTGATTAAGTTAAAATGAGGTCTTTAGGGTGGGTCCTAATCCAACTCAACTGCTGTCCCTACAAAAAGAGGGGTTCCGAGGAGACACCTGAGAGGGGCACACACAGGAAGCACCATGGGAGCACAAAGCTAGAAACTGGATGCTGCAAGCCCAGGAGGGAGGCCTGGGGAGAAACCAAGTCTGGGGACGCCCTGATCTCAGAGCCACAGCAGCTAAGCCTGTCAGGAAATGAATACTGGCGTTGAAGCCTACAGTCTCTGGGGTCCTGAGCAGAGTGGACACGGTCAATGTGTGCTTCAGTGCTGCCTCGGAGTCATCCTTCCATCCCTGGCTCCACCCCACAGAATGTTGCAGCTAATCA
Organism: Pedetes capensis; assembly: GCA_007922755.1. Classification (NCBI taxonomy): domain Eukaryota; kingdom Metazoa; phylum Chordata; class Mammalia; order Rodentia; family Pedetidae; genus Pedetes; species Pedetes capensis. The sequence goes on along the minus strand of VMDO01004813.1, from coordinate 79,542 downwards.
CACTGGCTGGGCCTCCCAAAGGCAACCCCCTACCAGGCCTTTCCTCACTGCTCCCCAGCTCTTCCCTCATCCCACTGCCCACCCACGGCCCTCGGTGCCCACGGACCATCCCCAGCCTCTGGCCGTGATACCCAGGGCTCATCGGCAGAGAGGTCATAAGACGTAAAGCAGATCTAATGCTCTAGGGGTCTCTAATTTCACGGAAGCTAAAACCTGAACTCTTTTACCAGTCTTAAACTCCTAGTGATCATCCCTCTGTGACCTGTACCACACTCCCATCGACTGACCTCAGCCATGCTATCTGCTTCGAGAGGCCAACACCTCAGTCATTCCTGCCCCCCGGGGCCTTGTGCTGCTGTCCTCTGCCCAGAGCCTCCTCTCCTTGTCCATGGATGTCTCCTGTCTCTCCATTGGGTCTCAGGGAGGCCCTTAACCACCCAGTATCACTTACTACATGCCCAGCACATTCTACTCCTTTGCCCCGTTTTGTTTTCTTCAAGCAGTGATGTCCTTCTGAAAGGTGTTACTGATCCTTAGAACTTGCTCATTTTTTGCTTTGGCTGGAAGCTCCCTGAGCACGTGCAGGGCAGGGTGCACAGTGTTCTAGCTCCAGCAGATGGCAGCACCTGGCAAGCGTCTTTCAACTAATGCATTCAAGTTACTGCAAAGCACCTGGGACCTAGTAGGGGCTCAACGATTGGTGACAGGGTAAAAAGGATGAATAAAATTGTGTGTCAAATATGTGAAAAATACTTCTTTAATAGAGTGGAATAGGAGTATACTAACTAAATGTTCTCTTAAAGAGATAATTTATCTTTGAATTCCACTCTTGCTTAATCTAAATTCCAAATTACTGATCAGATGCAATCAGTTTGGACTACACTCCTGAGGACCATTACAATAATGGCTTTCTTTTTAAAAAAAAAAGTCATTGTCAGAAATATTTCCAGGCATCCTCATTTCCTGGAGGGAGCATTAGGTCTTATCCAAAAAGCTTCTCAAAAATACAATGCTAGGAATTGTGTTTACAAAATTTCTTTTTTAGGAAAATGAATTTGGTAGAGTGCTGCTCCATATTCTCTGAGGACCCAGGTTTTATCCTTAGCACTGCAAAAATGGGAGAAGGATGTGGCATTCCACTCCTAAAGCAATCCTGAAATAATCAGCCATTGAAAACCCTTTGAGTCAGACCCAAATCGATGGCACCTAACAACAACAACAATTGAAAACACAAGATTCAGAATGTAAACACCCTTACAACTGTACCATGGAATCCTTACAACTGTAGTGAGTGCCCAGAAAACCCAGGTGATGATGATGTGCTCAGGTTCATACAACCCTGACCTCCCGCTCCCATGCTAAAAAGGGCAGCTCACTTTGCTTAATGAGAGATTAGTGCAGCTCCTGGGAAAGCTATCATTTTCCCCATAAAAAGATACAAACTCATCTGGTTCCTCATAAAGATTCACCATGTGCTTGGAGGTGGAACTGCCATCCTGCAAATGTGAGCTGAAAAGCCTCATGGGAAGAAGGACGGAGCAGGAAGACAGAACTGCTCCCTGACAGGTGGCCATGGACAGCTGCTAGTCCTGGGTTTTCTGCTTCCAGGCTGTCCACAGGATAAAACAGCCTCCTGTTTGACCGTTGTTGCTAGGCCGTTGTTAGGTGCCATTGAATCAGGTCTGACTATAGCAACCCTATGTACAACAGAATGGAACACTCCTCAACACTGTGCCATGCCAGGCACTATTGTCAGTGCTTCTCTGCTATTCATAGGGTTTTCAATGGCTGATTGTTTTGGGAGTGAGCTACCAGGTCGTTCTCCCATTTTTGCAGTGCTGGGGATCAACCCCAGGGCCTTAGAGTACTCAGAGCAACATGCTACCAACTGAGCTAAACCCCAACCTCCCTATTTGGTTAAGCATCTGCAATAATGATGCACCTGAAAACAATCCTAATTCATATACAACAAAGTCTGCAAAAAAAAAAGAAGCCCAATTACTCAGTGTCTGTTCTGTGCTGGAAACAGTTCCAGGAACTAAGTAACACAGAGAACAAGATACATGGTTCCTACCTTTCTGGAACTCACTATGGGAACAGGAGAACCAAGAAACTCACCAAGGAATTCAGGAAGATCAACTCTTGGTATAGGCATTTTTAAAATTTTTTCTGTCTCTCTCTTAGTTCTTGAGTATCTGCTCCAGGAGTCAGAGGCATTCTGTTATAGAATAAATGCAAAGAACAAGAAACAGTTGGTATTTTTAACTTCCAAATACAGATCATGATCAGAAGTTAAAAGGCAAGATGATCAACACAGTCAAAACTGAAAGAAGCAGAGACTTTGAGCTACAAGAAATAATTTAAACAGAGCAGAGAGAGAGTCAAGCCCTTCCCCTTCTCAGGAAAACAAGAGAAAGGTGGTTGCATGTGTTGTGCACTGAACAACTGCAGGAGGCATCATTCACACAGACTACTTTGTCCACGATGGTTCCTACAGGTAAACAATACAGTGTTCCTGCTCATGAGGAAGCCTCTTCTTCATAGCCCAGGACACTCAGTGCCTTCCCTAGAATAACAGAGCATGGAGTCTTGGCTGGCAGGGAGGCAAAATGAGTAGAAAGCTCTAAATATTAGAATGAAGATAAAGGTGAATTATGGTATTGGAGAAATCCACTATTGTGGAACAAATTTTTCTATCAACACCTCTGGAGAGACAGAGTCCTCTGGCCTCTCTACTCCTCTGTCCCTTCCATGGATATTCAATTTGCCTTTCTCAATAGCCTACTTTCTCTCAACTTGCTAGGACTCCATATTTCACCACATACACCCATCCCTAGTAACCCACCTTAGCAAGAAGTCTAGAAAAATCTTAAACAAAAACTACTGAAGATTGGGAATACCATGGCCAGCCCAGCACCAGGACCTTGGAGGAGCATCAGACTCCACGGTAGACATTTCTGGGAACTCATTGAGAGCATTCCATGATCAAGCCCTGTGGACTCTGGCTCCTCCCCTCCTGAGCAGAGGCCACCTGGGGGAAGTGATCACAGTGGGTGAGCCCATGTGAATGGTCCCCTTCCCCCCTGTGTTTCCCCATCACTGAGCTTCTCTCACTGTTTGTGATCTCAACCCATGGACTGGCCCGAGCTTAGCCTTGCTCCACCTTCAAGACAGCACCTTCTAAACTTTCACGTTGATTCTATGCACCGACATAGGAGATGTGCCTGCCTCACACCCCAGGATATTACTGGCAGGGCCTCTCTGTCACCTGCACCAACCCTATCAGGGGATCAACTTTGACATAAGAATAACAAAATCATTTCTCTCCAATCCATTCCCTTCAAACCAGTTTCCCATGGAGTCAGGCTATAGTGTGGACCACAGCTGTGGTGCTCACCAGCATATTGCCAGGGCCTGCTATATGCCACAGATGGTCCTTGACTTAAAAGGGGTGGTGTCCTGGTAAACCCATTGTAAGTTGAAAATATAATAAGCCAGAAATGCATTTCATATACCTAGACTGCCAAACATTATAGGTTAGCCTGGCCAACTTGAAATGTGCTCAGGACACTTAGATTAGCCTGCAGTTGGGAAAGCCTGCAGCCATCCCACTGTGGCATCCGATCCTGTGAGATCTTGGAAACTAAGCAGAGTTGTCCCTGGTTAGTACTGGGGGTGGGAGACTGCCTGGGAACACCAGGTGCTGCAGGCCTGGGAGAAGGACCTGGCAACCCACTCCCAAAAACAATCCGCCATTGAAAACTCTATGAATGGCAGGGAAGCACTAACAATAGTGTTTTTTTCTGTTGTACTTAGGGTCACTATGAGTCGGACACCGACTGGACAACACAATGGCACCTAACAACAACAGTTGGACAAAACCACCTAACTGTGTTAGCCACCGTTCCATCACTGTGAAAAAATACCTGAAAAATTGACTTATTTCAGCTCATGGATTCCGAGACCTCAGGCTATATTTGGTTCCATCATTTGGGGGCCTGTGACAACACAGCCCATCACGGTTGGCACATATTGTAGAGTAACGCCACTTACCAGAGGGCAATCAGGAAGCAAAGGCAGAGCAAGGGGGAAAGGCTGCAGTGCCAACATCCCCTTCAAAGACATGCTCCCAAGGACCTGCCTCCCTTCCACTAACCTGCACCAAGTTCCACCATTTTCCAGTTTCATCTGAGGCTGAGAGCCACCCTTCAACATGGGCCCTTGGGCGACATCCAAGACCCACACTATACCAGACACAAGCCTGTTTGGTAGTAGAGTGTTGACCTTCTCACATCAGGGAACACTGTAGTGAATGTGAAAAGCAGGATCTGGGTACATTTTCACAGCAGCATAAAGTGGAAAAATCCCAAGTCAAACCATTGTTAAGTCCAGGATAGTTTGTACATTCACAATTGAATATTAGTCCTAAAAAGCACTTCTGTCTCCTTTTATATGCCAATAAAACACTGATTATTTCTAACAAGCTCATTTGGAATGACAGTTCACATTATGTTCCAGTAATCATATAACATTAGTAGTACATAATGTTTACTTTGTGTAATTTTCTTGAAAAGATAATAGAAGTCTTCTAAAATAGGCTTCAAGTAGCTTTCATTTCTGTGGACAGAATGGTAAAAGAGCAAGAATAGAAACTTCATCTTCCTATTACAGGGCATTTGGGGTGCTTCTCCAAAGTCCAGATACCCCATCATCACCCAACATTCTTAACCCACACAGCAGGACTCTGAAACCCAGAACAGAGAAGCCACCAAGCCAGGGCTCCTCATCTCCAGCACCAGGGACATTTCAGCCTGGATAAGTTTGTGTCGGGAGCTTGTCTTGTGTGTTGGAGGGTGAGAGCTGTGCCCACCAGACGCCAATAGCAGTCCTTCCTCCTAGCTGTGACCATAACAAGAATCTCTAGACTTTGTCAGGGGTCCCCTGGGCTGTGTGGGAAGAAAGAGAGTGGGCAAAATTTTCCCCAGTAGAGAGCCACTACTCTGTCCAGGAACACAGAATGGATTTCTCGCCAGCACAGGCCAGCTGGTCCACAAGTGCTTCACATGGAAAGACCTCAAGGCACTGGCTTTCAGCTTCATGGTCATGGTAATGATGATTCTCTCACCTCAGTGACATTGCCCCCAGCCTTGTTCCTAAGGAAAGATCCCATCTTCCCCTTTACATATCCCTGCATTTTTATCATACTCTGCAGGAAGTTTTCATTACTTCAGATCATACACATTGGGAAGAAGGTCGTTAATGTGTCTGAGAGATATTCTTTGCAAGAGGAAAACCACCCAGGGCATTGCTTTCTTGAGTAAAGGTGGATGTCCTAAAAAGAGGAAAGTGACAAGACCAAGGCACAGATGGGTTTTCCTTGTGAACTCGTCTCTTCCACAGATAGAGTTCAGGGAACCATCAATTGGAGGATGACACATAAGATATATAGCAATAAAGTATTATTTTAAGTATTTTGGAGAATAGTATTTTACACAGCACTCTGTGACATAAATTTAATCATAACTTATTCAATCAGATAAGATAAATGAGAATTATTTATGCTAAAAATTTTTAAATCTAAAAATGGAATAAGTCAGGAAAATCCAATCAACATCAAATTTCCATCTTTGTATCTCTTAAGAATTTCTGAACCTCAATGTGAGGGCAGTTTTAAAAGTGCTGATGACAGCACTAAGTCCCTTGTAGAATCCATTGCTTCGTGTACGAGAATTTCTGTTTGTTTTTGCCTTTTTGTTTATGAGGACGAGTTGCATATGGCTTTGAATGTGGAATGACTTATGAATTTGTTATGAAAAAATTCTTATGACTACTGGAAAGGTCTCACTTAATTTGGCCAGTTGATTGTAGGATTCTATTGACCAAGCTTCAGAATAAAAAGGAAAACAATGACATTAGCTGTTATGTATTAAGCAATGTTGGGAGAAGGACCTGGCAATCCACTCCCAAGGCAATCTCGAAACAGTCAGCCATTGAAAACCTAAGAGGGTCGCTATGAGTCAGATACCAACTCGACGACACCTAACAACAACAACAATTAAGCAATGTACTTGATTTTTTAAAAATCCTCAGGTATTCAGTCCTCATACTAAGTGTTCCCCCTGCCCCTAGAATAAGAGAGGATGGGGTCTTGGCTAGCAGAGAGGCAAATTCTAAGAGTCATGAGGTAAAGTTTTAAAATAGTCCCATTGTACAATGAGGAGTCAAGCCCTGAAAGACTGGTTGTCTACTTTTGAAGCTAGTTTAGGCCAGGCAGTTCAGAGGCCTTGGGCCAACCACGGTGCTAAACTGCCTGGGAATGTGTCTATGTATCAGTCAGGACTGTGACATTAATGACAAATGGATACAATTTGTTCCATATTATCCATCCTTCCTGCCCCTGGTTGCGCATTGCCAATATAACAGTACTTAGAGCAAACCAATTTCAGATAACTGAACATACAAAGAACTTCCTTCTAAATGGATGTTTCTTAGAGCCAGAATGTGTGGAAGAGATGAGGCTGTGCTCTTTGCTGTCATAGGGGAGAAAGGACACTCTCTGAATCCTTGGTTCTAGATACTTCTTTTTATCAAATATCACTTTCATTCCAGAAAGCAATGCTCTGAATGATTTTTCTTGTTTGCAAGAATTATCTCTTAGATAGATTAATACCTTTCTTCCCCAAAAGCATATGATTATAATGGCCCCAAAATACCTTTGCTTTTTAAAAAGGTCTTTTCTCTTTTTCTCTGAAAACAGAATGCAGTTGTCCCTTGGTATCCCTTGGGGACTGGTTCCAGGACCGTCTCAGATACCAAAATCCACAGATGCTCAACTCCCTTGTATAAAATGGTTTGGTATTTGTATGGAACCTGAACACGTTCTCACATACTTTATTTCTTTTATTTGCTTGTTTGTTTGGTGTTGCTTTTTTTCCTCTTGACAGGATCTCAGAATGTAGTCCAGGCCTAGAATTTGCAATCTTGCCACAGCCTCTCAAGGGCTAGGATTGCAGGGAGGGGCTCCCATATGCAGCTTCTCCCTGTACTTTAAATCATCTCTAATCCAGGCATGATGGTACATACCTGTAACCCCAGCAACTAAGAATTGGAGGCAGGAGGTTCAAGAGTTCGAGGCCAGAGGCAGCCTGCATAACTTAGCAAGATCCTGATTCAAAATAAAAAAAACACGCTGGGGGTACAGCTCAGTAGTACAGCACTTGCAAACTGTGTGCAAAGCCCTGGATTCAATCCCCACATACAGTAAAAAAAAAAATCATCTCTAGATTACTTTTAATATTCAATACAAGTGTTATATAAATAGTTGTTATAGTGTATTGCTTAAGGAATAACAAGAAATAAAGTCTGGACATGTTCAGTACAAATGCAATTTTTTCACTGAAATATTTTTGATCTGCATGTTGGTTGATGTGTGCTGGGTTTAGCAATCTCTTTTGTAGAGGAAGAAAACTTTTTACCAATTCTCTAAATATATTCAAGGTAAATTCTACATTCTCTTTGGAGGGGAAATTCAAATTCTTTTTTATACCACAGGATAGATTTTTTTTTTCATTTTACTATTTTTTATTTTACCTGCAGCCATAGCCCTGTGGCATCCGATCCTGTCAGATCTCGGAAGCTAAGCAGGGTCAGACCTGGTTAGAACCTGGATGGGAGACCGCCTGGGAACACCAGAAGTTATAGGCTTGGGAGAAGGACCTGGCAACCCCCTCCCAAAAATCAATCTGCTATTGAAAATCCTATGAACAGCAGAGAAGAACTGACAATAGTGTTTCCCCTGTTGTACAGAGGGTCGCTATGAGTCGGATACCAACTCGACGGCACCTAACAACAACAACAACATTTTTTTATTTTACTATTTTTTTTTATTTTACTATTTTACTTAAACCTTTATCTATAGCCATGCCACCCTGCTGCCAGAGCCCATCTGATCTTGGAAGCTAAGCAGGGTCCACTGATTAGCCTTTGGATAGGAGACAACCTGGGAATATGGGGTGCTATAGGCTTGGGAGAAGGACCCTACTCTTGAAACAATTAGCCATTGACAACCCTATGAATAGCAGAGAAGCACTGACATAGTGCTGGCATGGCACAGCATCAGGGAGTGTTTTATCTGTTGTACACAAGGTGGCTATGAGTCACACCCAAATGTATGGCACCTAACAACAACATTGTTACCGAAGAAGAAGAACAACAACAAAAAACTAACTTCTCTAAATTTAAGAATTAAGGTTTCTTGTCACATTTTAACAACAAACAAAATCTATGAAGGATCATTCCAAAATGAGCAAAGGTTGAAAATGTAGTTTTTATTTTTAAGTAGTATTTCACCCATCAAATATCTTCTAAAAAGTAAGGGAGAGGGGGCAAGAAGAAAGGGTAATGGGAGAAAAAGAAAATATCCCATGTTTTCCTTATGGCAAAACCAGAGTGTGTGTGTGTGTGTGTGTGTATATACATACATACATATATATATATATATATATATATATATATATATATATATATATATGCTGGGATTTAGCTCAGTTGGTAGAGCGCTGCGCTGCAGTCTCTGAGGTCCCGAGTTCCATTCCCAGTACTGCAAAAATGGGAGAAGGGCCTGGCAATCATCTCCCAAGGCAATCCCGAAACAGCCATTGAAAACCCTACAAGGGTCGCTATGAGTCGGATACTGACTCGATGGCACCTAACAACAACAACAACAACATATACACACACACACACACACACACACACATATACACATATACACATGTACATATATATACACTTACAAAAAAGATAAGCAAGTAGAAAGGAGACCATTAGTGAGGAAGGAGGCATTGGGGGAGGAGGGTCATGAGAGGGTAAGGGGGAAGTTAATGTGAGCAATGTACAATGAAATGCATGTATGGAAATGTCATAATGAGACCCATTAAGTTGTACATTTAAAACTGCTAACAAAGTTTAAAAAAAAATTTTTTAATGTAAGTTGGTTTTTAAACACACAACATCGCCACCTAGTGCTCAGCATAGAAACTTACACTTAAACATTTCAGAATAGTACAATGCTGTGTATGTTAGTTCAAGCTGATTGGTTGCTAGAATTGAAAAAGCGCAGATGTGGGGCGACATACTGGTTTCCAAGCAGCATCCCGCACTCTGAAGGCAGCTCCTACAAAAACTTTTAATGATCATGAGTCTTCTAATGGTCATGTCTAATGTCAAGAAAAGGTTTCCACCTGCGGGGGGTGGACATTGGCTTATTGTAGCAAGATGTAAGATAGAAATGGACTTGCCTTGGTAAAGATAGATGCATTCAAGATATGTACATTGGCTGGAATATTGTAAACACTGTCTGATTTTGCTTTACTGGAGTGTAAGCATCCAGAGACACCTATATACTGTACTGTTAGGATAACAACCACTTTACCCCCAAGGATCGCTTGTTCAGCCATTGGTTGCCAGATACCAACTGTCAGGGCAAAGAATCCTGCCTTGAAATGTTGTCATGCTAACTTTGAATGAATTTTCAAGGCAGAGAGCAAAAAGAGTGGCCCCCAGAAGCTTCCCTGACCTCCTAGGGCAGATGGTGTCAAGAGCACTGTTGTTGTTAGGTCAATACCCAACTTATAGCGACCCTACATACAACAGAGGAAAAAATATTGTCATGTTTCTCTGCTATTCATATGGTTTTCAATGGCTGATTGTTTTTTGGGAGTGGGTTGCTGGGTCCTTCTTCCAAGCCTACAACATCTGGTGTTCCCAGGCAGTCTCCCATTCCAGTATTGACCAGGTCTGAACCTGTTTAGCTTCTGAGATCTGATGGGATTTGATGCCACAGTGGTATGGCTACAGGCAAAGAGCACCATAGTTGCTTGTTAAATGGTGGTTCATTTAAAGCCAGTCTGTGTGGCTGCATTTTTTCTGAGTCTTTTTCTCAACACTTGGTAGTAAGGCAAGTATGAATGTTTAGGGGAGAATATAATTCTCCTCGCCCACCTCATACTTCCTCAGTGACTTTGAATCTACCAAGAAGGGTGTAAGAGTTGTCAGTGCTGACTTACTTCCTTTCCTAGCAGAATTCAAAATTAAACTTACTTAAAACGTTGTTCTCCTGCAGCAAATCACTTCCGTGAGGCAGACTGGCCGAGTTTTGTTCTCTAAACCTTTCTTACTCCTTCAGGCCTGCTCTGATTTTTCTTCCACACACATTTGCACACACACTCAGGAGACATTTAAGCATAGGCAGGACAGGCTACATAATTTGCAAGGCCCAGTGTATGAAAATACAGAGCCCCATGCAATAGTCACTAAGATTTTCAACACATGATGGCAATGTATTAGCAAGAGTGAGGCTCTCTGAGCCCAAGGCCCCATGTGACTACAGGGGGCACGCATCCATGAACCTAGCTCTGACCACATGAAATTCTGCTCCACTTCTACCCTAAACCTACCAACTGTAGAGGCCAACACCACACTTATTCATTTATTGAACAAACTCTTTTTGATATACAGACTGTTGGTACCGTACCAATCCATAGATGAAAAGATGCCATTTGGGGAGACTTCATGCTGCCTTCTCCACAAATCCCACACCACACCCACAGCATCAGCATCACTGACACATCTGAGCATTTTATTCCATTGTAGCTGTTGATCTCCACTTTAATCTTATGTCACCAACCAGATCAGAAACCCCTGAGGCCAAGGAATGTAGGGTTACTATTTCTTTGCACTCTCTGCAGAGTGTACTGAGCTAGACATTGGTAAGTGCTTTGTAAATGACCCCATCTCCCAATTGGATAGATAGAAACTGATAATATGTTTCCAGACTTAGAAAGTTAGGATTTTATGGTTTTCTTGTTGGAATGATGACATCTACCATCTCTTTTGCCAGATAGACTGAACTTATTTCCCTAGGCAAACAGCCAATCCATAATGATGTATTATGCCCCTGGTCTATGCCAACCAAGTATTATAGTAGGTATTTAGAATGCCATGATAAAGAAAAAAAATAGGGTCACTGCTGTCACGGAGCCCCAGTACAGCTTTAAATTCAAATCAGAATATTAGCCAACACCTCTCTGAAAGCATGAGTATTTTTATACATTTAAATATCAATAAACCTTTCCCGACTCACAAATTAATTTGATTTATAACAAATGCTGAAAGAGAAAATGAGTTCGTTGTCAGAATTTTTGTTTCCTTCAACTGTGTCTTGTAACTCAATTGTTATTCTTTTTGAAACTTTTACTAATTTTTGGTGCCAACATCTCAATTCACTTCTGGAATGATATTGTTGTTAGAGAGGATCAAGTGCATATGTACATAAAGAAAACATAAAAATGTAGTGTATTAGTTTGCTAGGGCTGCATCTCTCTGCAGCATTAGTGTCATTACTAATAATGAGGGCTTCAGCACATGTTACTTAAACAAGAAAGACCTATTACATCAGTTCAAAAGGCTGCACATCTATGATCAAGTTGTTAATAGGGTTGGTTACTTCTACGAGCTAGGAAGAAAAGTCTGTCCCATAGCTCATGCCTGGTTCCTGGTAGTTTACTGCTAACCTCTGGCATGTGTTGGCTTGTAGATTCATTACCTCGATCTCTGTCTTCATGTTAGCATAACTTCTCTCTCTGTTCATATTCATGTTCAAATTTCTCCTTTGTATAAGAACGCCAGTCTCACCCTATCCTCATAAATCCTCATCTTAACTGATTACATCTGCAGTAACTGCTTCAAAATAAAGTCAAAAGATGAAATGGAAGGAATCAGGGTTTCAATATATGACATATGAATTTGGGAGGGACACAATTCAACCACTTAAAGCATGTAGCAAGATTGAAATGGTAAAAAGAATATCCCAAAGGGAAGGTGGATACATGGTGGTAAGGTAAGAAAATTCTTTGCAATCAGGACAACATCTCCAATGTAAGAAGTAACTTGTCTATGTGAGATGATTCCACACAATAACCAAAGAAAAACAAAAGGATGGGAGAGAACAGGAAAGAAAAGGAAAAGGAAATGGGAAGGAGAGGTGAAAGGGGAAAAAAAAGAAAAGAAAATGAAGGGGTAAGGGATGGAGAATTAGAATTAGAACTGGAATTAGAATTTAGCAGAAAAAGACATTTCCTTTCCATTAAAGTAGAGGTTGAAGTTAAGACCAGAAACACACTCTAGTGACGTTGGACCTGGGTGACAGGCAGGTGGACACTCACACACAGAGATAACCTGTGATTGCATAAAACATGATGGGTGATTAGCTCCACAGCACCCCTCAGGCAGTGTAAGGAGGCCAGTGGAGCTCAGTGAAACACAAGGTCAAGACCTTGACCCATGGAGGAGACCACAAGGGCCTCTCCAAGGCAAATCAGTGCTCCAAGGCTACCCTAATGCTGGGCCACATTTGCAAACCTTTCCCCCTGACAGTTTTACTCTCTTGCACCTAGAATGTAACCTCATAGCGGCAGTGTTTTACCAAGTATTGCATTTATTCATGAAAACTCACACACAGCTTTCCAAATACATTTTACCACATCTTTTTATGTGCAAGGAATAAAATGCACCTCACCTTCTCTCCATCCCCATGCCCGCACAAAACATCTGCAAGCTTGGTGCACTCAGATTTTACCTTCCATCATCAGAGGTTTGTTTCCTGGCTTTAACAAGTCTTCAGGAGGGCTATCTCTGGACTAGCTAAAGGTAGAAAAGAGAGACAGAAGATCAAACTTGTTCTTTTTTTTCTTTTTCTTTTTCCTTTTCTTTTTTTCATTTTTCTTTTTCTTTTTTTCTTTTTTCTTTTTCTTTTTCCTTTTATCTTTTTCTTTTTTCTTTTTCTTTTTTCTTTTTTTCTTTTCTCATTTTACTTTTCCTTTCTTTTCCTTTTTTCTTTCTCTTTTGTTCTTCTTTTTTCTTTTTTATTTTTTCTTTTTTCTTGTTCTTTTTCTTTGTTTTTTTTTCTTCTGAGGTACTGGGGGTTGAACCCAGAGCCTCACACTTGCACACTTGCTGTACCACTGAGCTGCACCCAGCCCATTTTTTTACTTTGTGAGACAGGGTCTCCCTAAATTACACAGACTGCCTCTGGCTTCGAAATTGCGAACCTCCTGCCTCCACCTCCTGAGTCACTAGGATTACAGGAGTGCGCCACCACACCCATCTAGATCAGACATTTTCAAGAAGTGGAGACTACACTGGGAGGAGGCCACATCATACTCCGTTTCCACTCTATTCTGCACAGGCTTTCCCTAGAGCTTCATCTCAAAAGCGAGTAAGTGGTACTCTGGTCAGCTAAAACCATGATCAGATTCAGCAATCAAACCCACCCCAAACCTCACTTCTTCTTTTGCTCCTCCTCTGAGACCCTCACTCATCTTACCAGTTTAGCCCTCACCAGGGCTCTCCCCACCTGTCTCACCCACCTGGACATTCTCCACCACCTGTGTGCCTGTGTTTTCACATGTGTGTGATCAATACCCATGACCAGCCTGCCTTCCACAGCCACACCTCACCCCTGCAGCCCACCCTCCCCTCCACAGGATCAGCCTCCCTCCTCCTCTCCTTAGAATATCAGCTGTCCATGTGTGCACATGGGGTAAGTGGGGGCGCCTCCCTGCAGCACGGGTCACTGCCAGTGATGAAGGCTTCAGCACATGCTAGTGCTTCAGGGGGCAGATGACCCACCATGTGGCTCAGGTGGCACTCAGTCTTCCCAGCAACCCCAAGAGGCAGATATTGCTACCAACATCCTTACTACATAGATGGAAGAACCAGAACTCCAGAGATGAAATGAATTGTGGAAGGTTACAGGGTTTGTAAGAACTGGGGACATGATTCAAACGCTGACAAACTGACTCTGACCTTTACAGCTTTATAGTGGTAACTGATATGTTAGGCAAATAAGAGAGAGGGAGAGGAAGAGATAGAGAAGGAAGGAAGGAAGGAAGAAGAATAAGAAGAAGAAGAAGAAGAAGAAGAAGAAGAAGAAGAAGAAGAAGGAGGAGGAGGAGGAGGAGGAGAAGAAGAGGAGGAGGAGGAGGAGGAAGGGGGAGGAGGAGGACAAAAAGGAGAAGAAGAGGAGGAAGAGAATAAGGAAAGGAGAAGAAGAGAAGGAGGAAGAGGAGAGGAGCAGGAGGAAGAAGAAGAGGAGGAGGAAGAGGAAAGATATAGGTAATAACAGACAGACAGATATACGGTCCCAAACCTGAACTTCAAGTTCTTTTAACTACCACAGTATGTGACTGCACCTTGTAATAATAAAGCGCCCTCCAAATATAAGCTTGTGTAAAACTAAACACATCTTTTGTCTGACTACAAAATCCCACTTCCATTTCACCTCCTCATTTCCCCCCGCCAGTGGCCAGATTGAGTTTTCCCCCATGAACCTTCCCTTCATGCGCCCCCTGAGTAATCTTTTCGTGCACTTAATGATGTCTTTGCTCTCACCCATGCAATTTATTTCTTCCTGGACCCTGCAGTCCATGTTTTCTGATAATACAGGAAACAAAAAGAATGCCTTTGCTTTAAGCAACTCCCAGTCTAAATGCAAAGAAAGTGAAATGTAACAAAAATTACCGTAGTACTAGGTAGTACTGGGCTGGGATTTAGCTCAGTGGGTAGAGTGCTGCGCTGCAGTCTCTGAGGTCCCGAGTTCAATTCCCAGCACCGCAAAAATGGGAGAAGCGCCTGGCAATCCACTCCCAAGGCAATCCCGAAACAGTCAGCCATTGAAAACCCTATGAGGGTCCCTATGAGTCGGATACCGACTCCACGGCACCTAACAACAACAACAACTAGGTAGTACTAGGACAGAGACTAGCACAGAGCTGAGGGACACTGAAAAATTGGCCCCGTGAACCACAGCGCCCATAGCAAGGCCCCTTCCAACATGGCTTTGGGCTTGTCAGCCATGAGCACAGCCCTGCATCAGGGTTTGCCACATGGTTTGCTACAGCTGATGGAATGAGGCACCAGTGGTTCTAGGCCAGTGATAAGGCCAGATGCAGAAAGCTACCTGCTCCTTCACTTACTCTCTTGGAGCCCTATCTGTGGCCATGTGAACAGGCCCAGGCTCAACCCAGGGCCTTGTGCATACTTTGCAAGCACTCTACCTTT
The DNA here is from genome assembly GCA_007922755.1 of Pedetes capensis. NCBI lineage: Eukaryota > Metazoa > Chordata > Mammalia > Rodentia > Pedetidae > Pedetes > Pedetes capensis. The sequence goes on along the minus strand of VMDO01004813.1, from coordinate 64,422 downwards.
TTTTATTTTTTATCTTGAGACAGGGTCTTGCTAAGCGCCACAGGCTGCCTCTGGCCTCGAACTCATGATCTTCCTGCCTCTGCCTCCTGAGTCACTAGGATTACAGGAATGCGCCACCACACTCAGCAAGTTCTTAATCTGGCTAAACCCTGATCTAGTATTTACCATGAGTAAATAAGAAATAGTAGTTATAAGTCAGCTTACATGGGAGGAGTCCTCACCCTTCCCTAGAAGTCCCCCATTAATGGTTGCCAGCTGGAGGGGAACAATGCTCTCTGCAGCCCTGGGTCCCAATCCTGCCCCCACTCTCTCCCACCCCTGAGATGCTGCACTGTGTCACACACGTGTGAGCTAAGCTCCCACCAATGCCCTTTTCAAGAATCACCAAGGAACTAAACTCTTCTGCAGAAACAATGTGAAGAAGGAGCCTTTTCCTTTCACCATGTCAGCTCGTGTTAAGTGAAGCCAGGGTGCTAAAAACCAAGAGGCTGTCAGGCCAGCTCAATAATTCACAAACTTGACAAAAAACATCATATGTAAGCCCTGCCAACCGCGCATTGCTCCAGAAGGGAAAAAAGATGTCTTTTCCTACCTTTAAGGCTCTCCTAGAAGTGCTTTGGGAGGTGCTCTGCTCCAGCAGAAATTACACTTCACTCTGGAAAGGACTCCACGTGTCTTTCAGATCCAACTTTGTCATTTAGAGGGTTTTACAGTCATGGGCACCTGGAGAACCTGAGAATTTATAAATCTGCCAGCAGTGGAAGGACCCTGGAGACACTTCAGAGAAGCTACATAGCGAAAAGTAAAAACTCTTACCCAGCAAGGACTCAGCTCTCCCTACCTGACCCTGCTCAGTCAGGTTCCTACCCCCTTTGGGGGGAGGCAGGACTCCAGGCTGAGAGGTGCAGCTGCAGGCCTGGGGGTGGCTGGAAGACAGTCAGCCCTCTGTACCCAGAGATTCCACATGTGCACATTCAACCATGTGTGAGCCAAAAATAATATTTTTAAAATCATGTCAGTAGTGAACATATTCAGACTTTTTCATTACTCCCTAAACAATACAGCATAACAACTATTTACCTAGAATTTGTACCATATTAGGTAGGATAAGTCATCTAAAGATGATGCAAAGTATGCAGAAGGGTGCGTGTAGGTTCTAAGCAAATACTCCATTATACTTAAAGGACTTGGGCATCCGTGGACTTGCTATATTCAGGGATCTTGGAACCAATCTCTCACAAATACCAAGAACCAACTGTATATATTTATTTAAAGGAGGAGGAACAGAAGAAGCAGCAACTATAATTGCTCTAATTAAGGGACCAGGTGCCCACACTTGCCACCATGGTCCCAGTACCACCCCCAGACCTGGGGGGCTTCCATGCATGGGATTCCTGTGCAAAGGCCCATCTGTCCTTCTTTCCTGGCCTTTCTTGGCCAAAGCAGTGGCCACTGTTGCTGGCACTGTGAAGGCATTGGCAGCCCAGAGGAGAAGAAGCAGCAGAGGCATTGCCTCCTTCCTTTCATGTTAGCCAAGGTGTTAGAGAAGGCTTCTTAGCCTGAAATTTGGAAACTTAGCAAAAACAGGAGAAAAAAAAACTTAGCTGAGAGTATCAAAAGGAAGCAAGGGGGAAGCTTCATTTACAGAAACCATACTCTGCCTGTTAACCAAGCACCTGAGAAATCAGAGAGACCTGAACGACGGCAGGTAAGAGGGGAGAGTCCCTGTGCCCCCAGCAAACCACAGCGCTTTCTGCTGGGCCACAGAGAGAGGGTGCTCAGGCAGCTCCACTTTGCCTTCTGATGATGATTTAGAAGACTCATGGACATCTTACATCTGCAGCCATAGCACCCTGGCATCCGATCCCACCTGATCTACGAAGCTAAGCAGGGTTAGCCTGGTTAGTCCCTGGATGGGGAGACCACCTGGGAATAACAGGTGCTTCAGGTTAGGAAGAAGGACCTGGCAACCTAACCCAAAAAACAATCAGCCATTGAAAACCCTATGAAGAGCAGAGAAGCACTGACAGTAGTGCCAGGCATGGCACAGTGTCACGGAGTGTTTCATCTGTTGTACATAAGGTCGCTATGGGTCGGACCTGACTTGACAGCACCTAATAACAACAATAGGCATCTTACCTCCAGAATGTCACAACAATCCTGTGGTGCTTGTGTCTGAAATTACTCAACCAGAAATCTGCTTCTTTTAATTAATATATTTTCCCGTTTTTAAAACCCATGTCTCCTATGCCAGTGATACAGTAAGTCTCAGCAGTTATGGGCACCTTATTATACATCTATGGGATCTTTAGAGAAGGCCACCATTGGACATGGTTACAGACAGGACTGTGTCCCCAAAAACTCATGTATCGAAGTCCCAACTTCCATTACCTAAGTGTGACTGTCTTCAGAGATAGGACCTTTACAGAGGTGATTAAGTTAAAATGAAGTCCTCAGGGTGGACCCTTATCCAATCTGACTGATCCTTGTAAGAAGAGGAAATTTGGGCACAGAGGGACCCCAGGGATGAGTACCCAGAGAAAGGACCACATGAGGACCCAGTGAGAAGGCAGACACTTCAACCCTAGGAGACATATTAAAGAAGACAAACCTGCTGACACCTTGACCATGGACTTCTAGTCTCCCAAACTGAGAATTCAATGTCTGTGGTTTAAGCTTCCCAGTCTGGAACTTTTTAATGGCAGCTTGTACAGACTCCACTGGTAAAGGGTAGCAGAGAAGCTGGAGGCTTCCACAATGGCTCTGCTTCTAATTCTGCCTGTCACTGACTCAGCAGTGCCACCAGCAAAGGACTGAGCCCTCAGCTCAAACAGGCTGGCACAGGGGCTGCAGACACTGAAATCTCCCTTCTCTGGTCCTCAGCCATGCAGAAGAGAGCTGCTGCAGGAAGCCCCTGGGGGCATATCCAGAGTTCCTCAGGACCCAACTATTGGGGTCACATAGAGGGCAAGAGGAATGGCCAGGAGGAATTCTGTGGAGACCAAAGGACCTTGCTGAGGTAGAGGCAAGGAAACACTCCAGGGAGCTCAATTCACACACAGTGGCAGAGAAAGCAGAGCAAGCACTTGGTGCTGACCCAAACCCAAGGATTTCTATCTGTCCCGGGCTGCTATACCAGAATCCCACAAACCAGGTCATTTATAACAAAGAAACAAAAATGTCCTTCCTGCAGTTCTGGAACCTGGGAAGTACAAGATGGCAGCGGGGGAGGATGTAGCATCTGGCAAGGGCTCTCTCACTGCCTCATAACATGGTGGAAGGCACACCAGGACCAAGGGTGAGAGAAAGCAAGAGGCTGGATGTGTTCTCTCATCAGGAACCCACTCCTGAGATGCCAACCCCACTCTTGAAATGGTGGCATTAGTCTCTCCATGAGAACAATGTCCCTATGGCCCAGTCACTTCTCACAGCCCCACCTAACTACGCTGCTGCAATAAGGATCACATTTCCAACATACAGACATGGGAAGCAAATTCAAATCATAGAAACAAGGCTCACTTTTGTATTTGGACCCCAATAAACCTAAAAGGACTTCTCCACCCCATCCCTTTGCCAACATGTAATGGAGCCTACTTGGCCCCCCTACTTGAGCACAGCGATAAAGAGATCAGCATTGTCACTGTCAGAGAAAGATGTTACAAATAAGGAAAAGGAGAAAGTGCAATGGAGCCCATGGTTCTGGAATGGATTCTGAATTATCAGTATGAACTCATGGCTATCATTGCCAGATAGAGAAATACAGAGGTGCATATATGTGTGGGTCGGTGAGCACATGTGCTCCAGCTCTGTTGAGGGGGCCAGAAGGAGTGGTATCCAGTAGTGACCACATAATTAGTACTCAAATCTAGTTTCCAAACACCAGGGATTTTTGAGAAGTGGTTTATCCCAGTACTAGAGCAAAGAAAACATGAGATGAGCTAGAAGCAGCTAGTACTGCCAAAGAGTAAGGGTGTGCTAAAAAAAAGAAGAAGAAGAAGAAGAAGAAGAAAGATGGAGCCTTACAAGAAGACCACAGAACCCAGAGACCAAAGCTGGAATGATTAGAGAAACAAAGTAGTGGTGGGATTGGATTATAGCATACAACATAATGTAAATATCCATGAGTCCTTACTGACACAAATGTTTAAAACTGAGCTAATGAATTAGTAAGTGGAGAAAGGAGAAGTCTTTGAGTAGAATTCTAATTAATCAACGTGGAAAGAAAGAGAAATACAGAAAATCACCATTAGGCAAAGATGGCAGTAACAATTGCTGCCGGAAAGAGCCACTGATGAGTGCTAAAGTTCATGGGCAAAAGTTTCAGGAGAAACAGGATTCACATCTTCTGTACGTTATCTTCCCCAAGATATTTACTAACTTTGAAGGGAATAATAGCAACCTTACAATGGAGAAAATCCAGCAGAAATCATGTTCACTTAGTGATCAAGGTAAATATCAACAGTAATTGTTCTTAGGTGCCATTGAGTCATGTCAGACTCATAGCGACCCTCATAGGGTTTTCAATGGCTTAATGTTTCATGGTTACCTTAGGAGTGGATTGCCACATCCTTCTCTCATTTTTGCAGTGCTGGGAATTGAACCTGGGACCTCAGAGACTACAGAGCGGCACTCTACCAACTGAGCTAAATCCCAGCCATCAACAGTAATTGTTGTTGTTGTTGTTGTTGTTAGGTGCCATCGAGTCGGTATCCAACTCATAGCGACTCTCATAGGGTTTTCAATGGCAGATTGCTTCAGGATTGACTAGGGAGTGGATTGCCAGGTCCTTCTCCCATTTTTGTGGTGCTGGGAATTGAACTCGGGACCTCAGAGACTGCAGCGCAGTGCTCTACCAACTGAGCTAAATAAGTTAAATCCTGGAACCTGTGAAATAGCACACTGAGAGGAATACAACTTTATTCAGGGGCATTTTTGACAAAAATGCAGAACCTCAAGCCAGTCAAGAGAAATCGTCAAACAGGCCAAATGATGTGGCACTGAGCAAAATAACTGGTAGAAGCTCTTCAAATGTGCCCCAGCCATGAAAGGGAAGGAATAACTGAGGTAGTACAGATCACAGGAGAAAAAAGTAAAATGCAATACATGGCCTGAGGTACAATTCTGGAATACTGGTGGCAAAATTGATAAAATTAGACTAAGGTCCTTGTTGCCTGCAGCCACACCACCATGGCATCCGATCCTGTCAGATCTCAGAAGCTAAGCAGTGTCGGGCCTGGTTAATACTTGGATGGGAGACTGTCTGGGAACACCAGGTGCTGTAGGCTTGGGAGAAGGACCTGTTAACCCACTCCCCAAAATCAATCCACCATTGAAAATCCTGTGAATAGCAGCAAAGCACTGACAACAGTGTTTCGCCTGTTGTACATAGGGTCTCTATGAATCTGACATTGACTTGATGGCACCTAACAGCACAACAAGGTCAACAACTTGATGGCACAACACAACATTAATTTCTTGGTTTTAGTAAGCATACTGTAATTGTATAAGATGCCAACATTAGGGGGAGTCAGATGAGGGCTATATGGAAACACCACAATTTAGACTTTCCTGCAAGACCAGAATTAGTTTAAAATAAAAAGCTTTTGAAAAAATAAGTCTAAGCAATGTGGAGGGGAGAGCTGGAATGAATTACCCGTGTTCATTCAAGGGTCATTACTGCCTTGTTCATTTTAAAGTCTAGGCTGAAAATGTGTCTTTGAACCATGTAGTCTAAAGAAAACAAGTCTGTGGTGCACAGTAGGGGAGCTGAATTAAGAGAATGCTGAAATGTCTAAGCTCTCACAATTTCCTCTCCAGCTACCCTACGCCTGCCACCCACCATTTGCTCAATTTGCCATATGCTCTGTTATCTTTTACTTCTGTGAACTGTGTTCTGTGCTCTCTGTTTTATTGGGCTTCTAATTTCACAATAGCTTGAAGGGCTAAATCCCATTTTATGGCTTGCCTAGCAGCATAGTGATATTTTCTTTTCTCCTGCCTAATTCCAAACAACCACACAGCAGTAATTTCCATCCCATAAGGAGAGGCCAGTGCAAAGGTAATTGTTTGCCAGAATGGTCGCAGTTAAGAGCATGAGCCACCATGATTCAGATACTCTGCTGGAGAGGAGGCATTTCACACATGCAGGCTTTGCCACAACAAGCTGACTTGAAGATGATCTCTGGATGGAACTGACGTTCGTCCAAGATTTCTAACAGAACTCCACCAGGCATGAGGAGGAGAGGCAGAGGGGGAGCAAAGAGTCACATCCCAGGGCTCAGGGAAAAGCAATATATTTCAAGCAAAGACACAACCAACTTGTGTGTAGATCTCATTTTACAAAGTACCTCCCCATATCAACCAAAGTGCCCTTCAACAGAAGAATGAATATAAAAAAAAAATTATGGTACATATACACAATGGGATACTCCTCACCAATCAGGAAAAATGAAATAAGATCATTCGCAGCAAAATGGATGGAATTAGAGAAAATTATTTTAAGTGAATGAACACAAGCTCAGAAAGAGAAACATCACTTGTTCTCACTCATATGTGGGAGCTGAATCAAAATTATAAGAAGGAAAAATCCTATTCAAAGGTCAGATCAAAATAAAAGGGGGGAAAATAGATAAGAATGGTATCAATATAAATGGTCTAGAAAATGCATGCAATTGTTCTAACAAGATAAATACAAAGACCACTACAGGAAAAGTTTCTATCTTAAACAGAACTGGAACCCAAGGACATATAGAAAAATATTACCAAGTAAAAGATAGAGAAGATTTAGATGGGGAGGTTGGGAGAGGGGGAAACATAGAGGAGGGTAAGGGGGAACCTATCTGAATAGTGTACATCAAAATGCATATATGGAAATGTTACAATGAAAAGCATGTCAGAATGAATCACATTAAGGTATACATTAAAAACTTCCAATTAAAAAAAAAAAGTACCTCCCCATTTATTATCTCACTTGATATGACAAAACTTTGCCATATGTCAATGTCCTTATCTTTGTTGTATGGATAAGAAAACTGAAACTGTGAAGAAACAATGTTTCAGAGCCCTGCTCAGAACAAAGAGCAAGCCCAGATGTAGCCAGGACTGGCATCTATTTTGATAGGCTTGAATGTTTCCAAGACAAACTCTTTTTATGTTCTTTCCTAAAGAAGCCATCTTACTGGTCACATGATATGATGGACTAAAAGCCATCTCCCACTGCCCTGCCCTCCCGCCAAGCTCAGTAGCCACATTCTGTCAGGGCTATGGAGAATGTGGCCCGTGCTGATGGGCACTATGCAGTGGCCAGCAACCCAGAGCTTGGCAAGGGCAATGCACACAGGCTTCCCAATTGATACCAGCTAGTGCTATGCTCACGTTCAAAAGCGAATTGCCCAACCTCTTCAGTCTTATCCAGTAACACACTTACTAGACATGTGATCCCCCAAATGAAAGCCTCCTGCCCACACACCATCCTTCCATGCACTTGGATTTGCCTTTGAGTGGGCAAAAGGGGTCGCTCTATGGAGGCCACAGAGCTCATGAAATTTGGCAGACCCCCTGTAAGGCACATCAGCACACTCCAGCTGTCAGCGAGAGAACAGGGCCAGGAAGGTGGTGGCCATGGATCTTACTTGAAAGAGGGGGGACAGAATCCTGGCCTCAGAACAAGAGCTCCAAATTTATGAGCTTAATTCATTACCACATACGAGGGGTCTTTCTGGGGCTAAGACTGTCCCCACCTTCCCTCAGAGGTTGGTGATAAGGCTTCAAGGAGAGAATTCACCAGGAAGCATTGTTTGGACTTAAGTTCAGTATAAAACATACTTGGAATTATGAATTTTGATTTTATTCCCAGACCAGTGATAGCTGGCCCCATGTTCCCTTGGAATGCTGGACAGCAGCAGTGACCACAAAGGGAAGGACCCAAGACAACAGTGCACTGTGTTGCTAAACTAGGATGTGCAGCAGCCACTGTAGATTAAATGCACTTTGAATATTTTCAGTTTGTTGTTGTTGTTGTTAGGTGCTGTCGAGTCGGTATCCAACTCATAGCGACCCTCTGTACAACATGGGAAACACTGTTGTCAGTGCTTCTCTGCTGTTCCTAGGGTTTTCAATGGCAGATTGATTTTTGGGAGGGGGTTGCCAGGTCCTTCTCCCAAGCCTACCACTTCTGATGTTCCCAGGCGGTCTCCCATCCAGGTACTAACCAGGCCCGACCCTGCTTAGCTTCCCAGATCTGACGCGATGGGATGCCACAGGGCTATGGCTGCAGGCATTTTCAGTTTAGGCTGGGCTTATCAAGACATTCTTGTTGTTAGGTGCCATCAAGTCAAGTCCAACTCATAGCGACCCTCATGGGGTTTTCAATGACTGATTGTCTTTCAGAATTATTTTGGGAGTGGATTTCTATGACCTTCTCCCATTTTTGTGGTGCTGGGAATTGAACCTGGGTCCTCAGAATGTATAGAGCAGCACTCTACCAACTGAGCCAAACCCCAGCCTTTATCAAGACATAACTCCACTATAAGTGGAGGAGCAGGAATATTTGGTGTGTTTGTGAATGTCAATTCTAATGTGCAAGAGAGGAGCTCAGAAAATACACACACAAAATGGCTCTTTATTCCTTTCCATTGCTGATTGTAAAATGGCATTTCTCAACTAAAATTCTTACAGAGCAGCCTGAGGCTAAAGAATGATTGGGTCTTACACATACAGTCCATGGTGCTGCTGCAACTCACCGTAAACTTCCTTCAATCTGAAATCACAACTGAAGACAGGTGTGCAGGGAGCAGAACTGTCACACTCCATAGAATCTGAAAAGCATCATAGTGCCTCTGTCAATCATCTGTTTGATCTTCTGCTGAAGTTTGGGCCATTGATTATTCACAAAGAAGATGCTGGTTGTTTCTGGTATGAATACTGATGACATCCGACTGATTGTTTGGTAACTCTTGGGATTTAATCAGCTAATGATCTTGATTTGAAGATGTGTATACAAATAGGTATGTACAGCACAGAGAGAGGAATATAAGGTATGTTTAAAATTTTTATTTTAAAAGTTATGAAACCATGGTAGAATATGTATCCCTTCTCCCTAGTGTGTTTATAGTCAAGTGCATAATATTTTAGAGTTGGGGTCAATTACAATGCTATGGAATTTGCACTCTAGGAAACTGCCCATGAAATGAGAAAATGCTTCTGTGTTGTACTCAGTGATGGGAAGTAAAATGAAATGAGCAGGCTCACACTTTGCTGGCAGAGCTGGAAATTGATACAATCTCTCAGGAGGGCAATTGGGTGACACACCTAAGGACCCTTAAACCCATTACTCTGCATCCAAGTAACTCCTACTCAGGAAATAGTTAGAGAAATAATCCTGAAAATGGGAAAGGCTCTGCACACAATGGGACTTATCATAGTATTTGTTATAAGAGAGGAATTGAAAGGAGTGGGAAATCATAGGGGAATCAGTGAGCAAGTGTTGGCTTCTCAGTGGGATGTTTCACAGCCATTTAAACAGAGTTTACAAAAAGTTTCACGGACACATGGGAAAAAATGATAATAGTATGACATGGACCCAATACAATTTTTTATTGTTCCTTATCTCATAGATATGTAAAATAAATGTCAAGAAAGCTGCAAAGTCATGAAGTTTGTTGCTGCTATTGTTGCTGCTGCTGGATTTTTTTGTTTTTGTTTCTTTGTTAGTTCTTTGAGACAGGGTCTTGCTGTGGCTGTGCAGCCCAGGCTGGCCCAGAACTTTCTATGTAGACCAGGCTAGCCTTTTACTCACGTCGATCCTCCTGCCTCAGCCTCTGAGTGCTGGGATTACAGGCCTGTGTCACCCAGCATCATGAAGCGTTTTCATCAATAGTTTTAAAACACTCATTTCCTAAAACAAATGATGCTGTTAATATTTATTTAAATCCTAAGGAAAAAAACAAACAAAAAAAATTTTTGACAAAGTATAATTGATGTCCTAAGAAAGGAAAGTGGAATCATGTAAAATTTTCAACTAAAGTGAAAGAAAGCAGAAAAAATATAACACAAAAGGAAACAAAGGATAATGGATAGAAACAGCTACAAATGTAGTAGAAACTCAAGTGACAATGTCAATAATCATCTTAAATAGCTATGTTCTAAATATTTCAGTTAAAAATGAAAACAATAAGAGTGAATAAAAATAAAAGATCCAAATTTATGCTACAAGAAACCCACTTTAAATACAAAGACACAGATCACAAGTAAAGAGATAGCAACAAATATACTGTGATATCAACAAGGAAGAGCACTCTCTGTTTTTCTCAAGCTTAAGGAATTGAAAAACTTCAAGCCTCAAGTGGCAATAGTGAAGAATCCCACAGGGATAATATTAAACAACACAGGAAACATCAAAAGAAGATGGAAGGAATACACAGAGCCATTATACAAAAAAGAATTTGTGGATGACCAATGATTTCAAGAGGTTACACATGATCAGGAACCAGTGGTGATGAAGGACTAAGTGGAAGCTGCCTTGAAGGAACTGGCAAAACACAAGGCTCCAGGAAGTGATGGAATACTAATTGAGATGTTTCAACAAACAGATGCAGCATAGGAGGTGCTAACTTGTCTGTCCCAAGAGATTTGGAAAACAACTACCTGGCCAACTGACTGGAAGAGATTCATATTTGTGCCTATTCCTAAGAAAGAGGATCCAATTAAATGTGGAAACTACAGAATGATGTCATTAATATTACACACAAGTAAAATTTTGCTAAAGATCATTCAGAAGCAACTGCAGCAGTATATAGGCAGGCAATTGTGGGAAAATCAAGCTAGATACAGAAAAAGATATGGACATCATTGCTGATGTCAGATGGATATTAGCTGAAAGCAGAGAATATCAGGAAGATGTGTATCTATGTCATTGACTCTACAAAGGCATCTGACTGTGTGGATCACTAAAAATTATAGATAACTTTGTGAAGAATGGGAATACCAGAGCACTTAATAATACTCAAGAGGAATCTATACATGGATCAGGAGGCAGTCACTCAAACAGAACAAGGAAACACTGCCTGGTTTAAAGTCAGGAAAGGGGTGTGTCAGGGCTGTATCCTATCATAGTACCTCTTCAATCTCTATGCTGAGGAAATAATCCAAGAAACTGGACTTTATGAAGAACATGGCATCAGGATTGACAGAAGACTCATTAACAGTACTGCTGTGCACTCTGAGGCCCTGTGGTTGAGCTCCAGAACAACAGAACTTGGAGAAAGAGATGCCAATCTACTCCAAAATCAATCCCAAAACAACCAACTATTGAAAACTCTATGAATAACTGGTAAACACTGACATAATACTAGGTATGACACAGTGTCAGGTAGTGTTTTGTTCTGTTGTACATAGGGTCATTATGAGTTAGACCAACTTGATGGCACCTAACAATATTAACAACCGGCATTATGGAGATGACACAACTTTGCTCACTGAAACAGAAGAAAATTTGAAACATTTACTAATGCAGATTAAGAACACAGCCTTCAGTGTGGATTGCATCTCAACATCAAGAAAATAAAAATCCTTACAAATGGGTCAGTATTCAACTTCATGATAAATGGAGAAAAGATTGGAGTTGTCCAAGATTTTGCTTTACTTGATTCTGTGATCAATACCCACAGAAGTTGTTGTTAGCAGTCAAGAAATCAAAAGAGGCATTGCCTTGGGAAAAGCTGTTGCAAAATGTTGGGGTCTGCTCCAGCTGGGCAAAAGACCACAGAGCTTCACCACAATGCCAGTATGCTCAAGGACCCTCAGGGGTGGGCAAGAGCTGGTCGGTGGCACCAAGAAGGACCTTGGGAGCCTTCTTATATAAAACAAACAGGAACTTTATTAAGCTGCTCCTTTGCTGGAGAGCCTAATGCTTTCCAGCCGACAGCACAGGTTACCGCTGCTACAATGGGATAACAGCTATGTATCAGAGTAACGTTGTTGTTGTTGTTGTTGTTGTTGTTGTTGTTGTTGTTGTTGGCTCAGTTGATAGAGCACTGCGCTGCAGTCTCTGAGGACCTGAGTTCAATTCCCAGCACCACAAAAATGGGAGAAGGGTCTGGCAATCCACCCCCAAGGCAATTCCGAAACAGCCAGCCATTGAAAACCCTATGAGGGTCGCTGAGTCAGATACGGACTCGATGGCACCTAACAACAACAACAAATCAGAGTAACAAACAGCTCTGATGTCCTCACTGGCTATGCCGACAGTCCAGCGATGTTGCCTCTCACCTCCCTGGCACAGGGGAATTGAGAGCTCTTCTTGGCTTGCTGAAGGTCTTCTTTTTAGACCTCAGAGTCTTGCCTCTCTGCGGCTTGATTGAAGGTCGTGACAATGGAAGCGGCAAAGTCAGGTGTAGGATGTAACAACCGGAATCAAAGTGGTCAGGAAGAAAGAAAAGAAAGGACCCTTGGGGTAGTCGGTAGTGTGCTTACATACATCCTAGGTGAGGGTGTGGATCAGAGTGCAACCAATCAGAGAGCGGCTCATGCCAGGAGGAGCAGCTTCCATGTGAGAACTTAGAAAAGTGCATTTAGGATTGGGGGGTTAGGTGCAGGCTGGACCAGTCACTGAGCTCTCCTTAGTAACCAATTGGATAGCTCTGGGAAGCCAATCAGGCTGAAAAAGGACACACCAGAGCTGGGCTGTTTGAGGGCCATCTTAAATCACTTGTTGGGAGAGGTAATAGGTTAAGGAGAGACCACAGGTGAATGGTGAACTGGGACTTAGATAGATTAGCTCTTAGGGAATAAAAGACGTCCCAGTCTAGATTAAACAGGGCAAGATCTAGGGAGGGGCTGGGCTTTGGCCTCGGCACCATCCAGATCTACCTCAGGGGTGTCCAGATAATTCCCTACAGCAAAAGACCTCTTTAACATGTTGAAAAGAAGCCACGTGAAAGATAAAAGTTCACCTGATGCAGTGGTATTTCCAGTTGCATCATATGCTTGTGAAAGTTGTATGTTGAATAAGAGAGACAGGAAAAATGTTGATGCACTTGATTTATAGTGCTGGAGAGGAATATTGAATTTACCATGGACTGCCAAAAAAACCAACAGATCTCTCATAGAAGAAGTACAACCAGAGTGCTCCTGAGAGGCAAGGACGGCTAGACTGTGTCTTATTTATTTTAGATGTTGTCAGGAGGGACCAATCCCCGGAAAAGGACATCATGTTTAAGAGAGTGTCAGGTCAATGAAAAAAAGGAACAGCCTCAACTAGGTTGATTGACACAGTGCCTGCAACAATGGGCTTAAACATAAAAAACATCATGTGCATGGTACAGTGTTGGGGAGTGTTTCCTTTGTTTGTACATTATTGTTGTTGTTAGGTGCCATCGAATCAGGTCCAACTCAGGGCAACCCTATGTACAACAGAACAAAACACTCCCCAATACTGTGCCATGCCTGGCACTATTATCAGTGCTTCTCTGCTCTTCATAGGGTTTTCAGTGGTGGCTTGTTTTAGGAATGGATTACCAGGTTCTTCTCTTTAGCCTGCAGCACCTAGGATCACTATTAGTCAGACCCAACTCCATGGCACCTATCAACAACATGCTAACCAAAAGAAAAAGGAACAGATGACTACATTTCAGACAAGGCAGCCTTCAGAGCAAGAAAATTATAGGCATAAAGAGGTACATTGCATAATGATATAAGGGCCAATTCTCCAAGAAAATATAGTTATCCTTAATTTTTATATGCATCAAAATACAGAATGGCAAAATTGAAAAACTGCAAAGAGGAATAGACATATCCTCTAGTATAGGTTGGAGACTTCGACACCCTGTCATTACCTGGAAGATCCAGCAGGCAGAAAACCAGCAAGAACATAGTTAAACTGCCCAGCACCATCCATCAACTGGATCTAATTGATGTTTATAAAATATTTCATCCAATCACAGTAGAATACACATTCTTCTCAAATTCACATAGGATATCCACCAAGGTAAGCCATTTCCTAGGCCATAAAACATACCTCAAAATATTTAGAATAGACATCATATAAAGTGTACTCTCAGACTGCAACAGAATTAAAGTAGAAATCAATAACAGAAAGACAGAAAATTCCAAAATATTCAGAGATTATGCACCATACTTTTGTAAAATATGTGGCCAAAGAAATCTCAAAAGATATTTTAAAATATTCTTTATTGAATGAAAATGAAAATACAACCTACTGAAATTTGTGGGGTGCAGGGAAAATGATCCTTAAAGGGATATTTATTACCACTGAATGTGTGTGTGAGAAAAGAAAGATCTGAAACTAGCAACTTAGCTTTCTACCTCAGGGAACAGCAAAAAGTAAGAATAAATTAAATTTTAAGTAAATGGAAGGAAAGAAATAAAAAGCAGAGCAAAAATCAGTGCAACTGAAAATAGAAACAATGGAGAAAATTAATAAAAACAAAAGCTGGTTCTTTGAAAAGATCTATAAAGTTGATAGCCCTCTACCCAGGCCAACCAGGAAAGTATTAATAAGATAGAAATTACTAGTTTGAAAAATGAAAGAGAAGCCATCCCATCCCATAAACATTAAAAGAATAATTTAAAAAAATTATGAACCACTCTATGCCCATAATTATAACTTAAATGAAATGAACTGATTCCTTAAAAGACAAAATCTACCAAATTCACCCAGTAGAAATAGATAACCCAAACAGGCTAACAGCTATAATATAATTGAATCAAAAACTAGTAACTGGGCCAGTCACAATGGCCCAGTGACTTCAGAGGAGGAGCCAGAAGGATCACAAGTTCGAGGTCAGAGGCAGCCTGTATAACTTAGTGTGACCCTGACTCAAAATAAAAAAAATTAAAATAAAGGAACTGGGGGTACAGCCTGATGGTAAAACACAGACAAAGTATGTATGATGCCCTGGGTTCAACCCCTAAGTACCACAAAAATAATAAAAATAATAATAGCTGAGTACCATTGTGTATGTCTGCCATCCTAGTAACTTGGGAGGCCAAAGCAAGAGGATCAGAAGTTTGAGGCCAGAGGCAGCCTATGAAACTTAGCAAGACCTTGATCAAAATAAAAATATAAAAAGGGGCTGGGGTACATCTCAGTGATAGAATACTTGCCTAGCATATGTGAAACACTGGGTTCAAACCCCAGAAGCTATGTACACTTTGTGGAATTAATGGAGCTAATTAACATATCCTATCACCACATAGTTTTGTAGTTAAATGAAAACATTTAACATTTACTCTCTTAGCAATTTTTAAATGTGCAATACATTGTTATTACCAATAGTCACTGTTGTTAGGTGCCATCGAGTCAAGTCCAACTCATAGTGACCCTATGTATAGCAGATCGAAATACTTCCCGATTCTGTGCCAGGCAAACGATCTTATTTATGTTTAAGCCCATTGTTGCAGACACTGTGTCAATCCATCTGGTGGAGGGTTTTCCTCTTTTGCGTTGACCTGCCACTCTCCCAAACATGATGTCCTTCTCCAGGGATTGATCTCTCCTGACTACATGTCTGAAATGTGTAAGACGCAGTTTGGCCATTCTTGCTTCCAACGAGCACTCGGGTTGCACTTCTTCTAGGACAGATTTGTTGGTTCTTTTGGCAGTCCATGGTATATTCAATAGACGTCTCCGGCACCACAATTCAAAAGCATCAATTCTTTTTCTGCCGCTCTTGTTCAATGTCCAGCTTTCACAACCATATGATGCCACTGAAAATACCATGACATGAGTCAGACACACCTTCGTCTTCAATGTGATATCTTTGCTTTTCAATACTCTAAAGAGATCTTTTGCCACAGCTTTTCCTAGAGCAATGAGTCTTTTGATTTCTTGACTGCTGCTTCCGCGGGTATTGATTATAGAGCCAAGCAAAGCAAAATCTTGGACAACCTCAATCTTTTCTCCATTTATTGTGAAGTTGCATGCTGACCCAGTCGTAAGGATTTTTGTTTTGTTGATGTTTAGTCTAACCTATATTGAAGGCTATGATCTTTGATCTTCATCACTAAATGTTTTAAATCCTCTTCACTTTCAGCAAGCTGAGTTGTGTCATCTGCATAACGCAGATTGTTAATGAGTCTTCCTCCGATCCTGATGCCACATTCTTCCTCATAAAGTCCAGCTTCTCGGATTATTTGCTCAGCGTATAAATTGAAGAGATAGGGTGAAAGTATACAGCCCTGATGCACACCTTTCCCAACTTTAAACCACTCAGTGTTTCCTTGTTCTATTCGAATAACTGCCTCCTGGTTCATGTACAGATTTCTCATGGGCACAATTAGGTGTTCCGGTATTCCCATTTTCCGAAGTGTTATCCATAATTTGTTATGATCCACACAAACAAATGCCTTTGCATAGTCAATAAAACATAGATAGACATCTTTCTGATATTCTCTTCTTTCAACTAATATCCACCTGACATCAGCAATAATGTCCCTGGTTCCCAGCTCTCTTCTGAATCCCGCTTGATTTTCCGGTAATTCCCTGTCTATATACTGCTGCAGTCACTTCTGAATGATCTTTAGTAGAATTTTGCTGGTGTGTGATATTAATGATATTGTCTGATTGTTTGCACATTCAGTTGGATCCCCTTTTTTGGGAATAGGCACAAATATGGATCTCTTCCAGTCAGTTGGCCAAGTAGCTATTTTCCAAATCTGTTGACATAAACATGCTAACACCTCCAGTGCTGCATCTGTTTGTTGAAACATCTCTATTGGTATCCCATCAATTCCTGGAGCCTTGTCTTTTGCCAATTCTTTCAAGGCAGCTTCCACTTTGTCCTTCAACACCATTGGTTCCTCTTCATATGCAACCTCTTGGAATGGTTGGTCATCTACCAATTCTTTCTTGTATTATGACTCTGTGTATTCTTCCCATCTTCTTTTGATGTTTCCTGCATCATTTAATATTTTCCCTGTAGAATCTTTCACTATTGCCACTCGAGGCTTGAATTTTTTCTTCACTTCCTTAAGCTTGAGAAACACAGAGTGTGTTCTTCCCTTTTGATTTTCTGCCTCCAGCTCCTTGCACATGTTATTATAGTATTTGTTTTTGTCTTCTCAAGCTGCCTTCTGAAATCTTCTGTTTAGTTCCTTAACTTCATTATGTCTTCCTTTTGCTTTAGCTGCTGGATAATCAAGGGCAAGGTCCAGTGTCTCTTTTGACATGTAATTTGGTCTTTTCTTTTTTCTTGTCTTTTTAAGAACTTTTTGCTTCCTTCTTCAATGATATCTTTTATGTCATGCCACAACTCTTCTGGTCTCCTGTCATTTGTGTCTAATGCATTAAACCTATTTTTGAGGTGGTCTCTGAACTCAGGTGGGATGTACTCAAGGTCATATCATGGCTCTCGTATATTTATTCTGATTTTCTTCAGCTTCAGTTTGAACTTGCATATGAGAAGTTGATGGTCTGATCCACAGTCAGCACCTGGTCTTGTTTTGACATTTTGTACAGAGCTTTTCCATCGTCTCTTTCCATATATGTAGTCAATTTGATTCCTGTATGTTCCATCTGGGCTGGGATTTAGCTCAGTTGGTAGAGTACTGCACTGCAGTCTCTGAGGTCCCGAGTTCTATTCCCAGCACTGCAAAAATGGGAGAAGGGCCTGGCAACCCACTCCCAAGGCAATTCCAAAACAGTCAGCCATTGAAAACCCTCTGAGGGTCGCTATCAGTCAGATACAGACTCCATGGTACCTAACAACAACATGTTCCATCTGGTGAAGTCCATGTGTATAGTCTCCGTTTATGATGTTGAAGAAATGTATTTGCAGTGAAAACATCATTGGTCTGACAAAATTCTATCATGCGATCTCCAGCTTCGTTTCTGTCACCAAGACCATATTTTCCAACCACTGAGCCTTCTCTTTGTTTCCAACCTTTGCATTCCAGTCACCACTGATTATCAGTATGTCTTGATTGCATGTTTGATCTATTTCAGATTGCAGAAGCTGATAGAAGTCTTTCCTTTCTTCATTTATGGCCTTGGTGGGTGTATAAACTTGAATAATAGTCATATTAACTGGTCTTCTTTGTAGGCGTATGGATATTATTCTATCACTGACAACATTATATTTCATGACAGATCTTGAAATGTCTTTTTTGATGATGAATGCAACCCCATTTCTCTTTAGTTTATCATTCCCAGCATAGTAGACCATATGATTGTCTGACTCAAAATGGTCTATGCCGGTCCATTTTAGCTCGCTGATGCCTAGAATGTCAATGTTTATGCATGCCATTTCTCTTTTAATGATTTCTAATTTTCCTAGATTCATACTATGTACATTCCATGTTCCAATTATTAATGGATGTTTACAGTTGTTTCTCCTCATTTTGAGTCATGCCACATCAGCACATGCAGGTCCCTGGGGCTTTACTCCATTTCTGTCATCACGGTAGACTCTATTTTGAGGAGGCAACTCTTCCCCAATAGTCTTTTGAGTGCCTTACAACCTGGGGGGCTCATTTTCCAGCACTATATCTGACAGTGTTTCTTTGCTATCCACAGGGTTTTCAATGGCTAGTTGTTTCGGGAGTGTCTCTCCAGGTCCTACTCCCTAGTCTGTCTTAGTCTGGAAGCTCAGCTGAAAACCTGTCCACCATGGGTGACCTTGCTCATGTACGAGGTTACAGTGACAGAGCTCTCAGCCTCATCGCAACACACAAGCCCCCACAGTGTGGCAAACTGGCAGACGTGTGGGGGCAATAGTCACTAGGCTGTAAATAAATCTCCAGAACTTATTCATTTTGCCTTATATGAAACTTTACCCTTTGACGGAAATCTCCTGATTTCTCCTCCTGCTACCATCACCTACCCTTTGCCAAACACTCTGCTTCTGAGTCCAACTTTTCAGATTCCCAATATAAGTGAGGTCATGCAGTGTTGCTGGCTTATTTCACGTGGCATCATGGCTTCCAGGTTCATCCAGATTGTCACAAAGGGCAGGATTTCCTTCTTTATTAAGGCCAAATAGTATTCTGTTATATGTGTATGATTTTTTTTTCTTTATCCATTTATCTGTAAATGGATATGTCTTGGCTGACAGTATCTTGGCTACTAGGATAATGCTGCAATGAACATGAGGATGCAGGTAGCTCTTCTATATGCTGATTTCATTTCCTTTGTTGTTATTAGGTGCCGTTGAGTCAGTATCCAACTGATAGCAACCCTACATACAACAGGTGAAATATTATTGTCAGTGCTCCTGGAACATACAGGAATCAAATTGACTACATATGTGGAAAGAGATGATGGAAAAGCTCTGTACAAAATGTCAAAACAAGACCAGGTGCTGACTGTGGATCAGACCATCAACTTCTCATATGCAAGTTCAAACTGGAGCTGAAGAAATTAGAATAAATATACGAGAGCCACAATATGACCTTGAGTATATCCCACCTGAGTTCAGAGACCACCTCAAAAATAGGTTTAATGCATTAGACACAAATGACAGGAGACCAGAAGAGTTGTGGCATGACATAAAAGAGAATTATTGTCAGTGCTTCTCTGCTGTTCATCGGGTTTTCAAAGGCTGATTGATTTTTGGGAGTGGGTTGCCGGTCCATCTCCCAGGCCTACAGCACCTGGTATTCCCAGGCGGTCTCCCATCCAAGTACTAACCAGGCCCAACCCTGCTTAGCTTCTGAGATCTGACAAGATCATATGCCACAGGGCTACTGCTGCAGGCTTCACTCTACCTTAGTCACTACTATATCTTCCTTTGGAGAAGGTCAAGATGGAGTAATAAATCATTCTTTGGTCCACCCCCCTGCTAACAGCCAATGGTAGCTGAAATATAAAAGGAGAAACCCAAAACAAAATACCCTGTCTCAAACAAAAACAAAAAAGGCAACTCATAAAAGACATTTGCAAACCTGAGTGCATTAAAATTTAAAAATCTATTCAAAAATAAGACACCATCAAATTGAGGGATAAGACACAGGTTATAAATATATATCTGTAACACACCTTCTTGATAAAAATGAGGTCCAGAAGACCTAGTGAATTCCTGCAAGTCAATAAGGGAAAGAACAAAGATCTCCAGAGAACAATGGGCATAAACATATGGAAAAGCGATTCAAAAGAGGAAGCCAAGTTACCAGCAAATAGTACACAGATGTTCAATCTCATGAGTACTCAAGGAACTAAACATTTAACCCACAGTGCGGTATCATTTCACATCCCATCTGAAAGCAAAGTAGGAAAGTCTGATGATACCAACTGTCAGCGCTGAGGATGTGAAAGCCACAGAAGCTCCTGTGCAGCTGGTAATGCAGGACCAGCTGCAGCCATGTGACCTGCCCAGGACACTGATACAGCCACCAAGGAAGTACATATGGGAACAGCCAGGGTACTCTCTTCATACTCTTCATACTTCACACTCAGAGATGGTCTCAACATCCATTACTGGAGTTGCTAAATGAAGATGTATTTATAATAGAAATGAATTTAAGCTATATCCCCAGTGGATAAAGGGATAAATGTCTAAATCACAATATTGAGTGTAAAAAAGCAAGTTTCAGAAAAAAATATAAAATATAATACCATTTAGACTGAAGACTTAAAAACAAATATTATATATTATCTATACATACATGTCAGGGTTCGCCTCAGGCCCAGCAGAGGTCAGAGCCTTGCCCAGACACCACATGGATATCAGGGACCCACTGAACCAGATTGGTGTTATGGCTGGTGGCACCAATGAAGGACCTTGGGAGAACTTCAACAGGGAAAACAGGAAAGGAAGTTTTATTGGGTGCTCCCCAAGTGGGGTGCAATAAGCAAGCAACCCCTAAGCACAGCTATAAATGCTGGCTCTAAGCCTGCAGCATGAGTGCTGGAACATCTCAGCCTTAAAGGCACAGCTACAGCAGCCGGTGTTCCATTGGGCTGGAGGTCAGTTGGTCAGTTGGTCAGTTGGTCTCGCAGCTCTCCTTCTCTGCTTCCCTCCTTCCCAGGGATGGGAGGAATTGGGAGGCTCTTTGTGGCTTGATTGTAGCCTTTGGTGCTTCAGGGCCCCTGGTCTTGCTTGAAGAGTCCGCTGGAGTAGGGAGCACTGGTCGAGGTGATGGGGTTCAGTTGGCAGTTGAGGGATGGTCAGAAGTGGTAGGGGGAAGGGAGAAGTAGTAGGGGTGAAGGGGGGGTCTGGGAGCCCTGCTTATATAGGGTCCCAGAGGGGCACATGACTGGGATTAGCCAATCAGGGCACACACCTGACAGTTACTGCAGATAAACTGACATAACTGCCAGGTAGGGACAGTTATCTAACGAAAATGCCAAGGATAGCCAATCAGGATTAATTAAGGTAGTTAAGGCAGGCCAGGCTGTTCAGGCGCCATCTTTGCTCACTCGATGGGAGGGGCAGGTGTGAGTGAGTAAGATGTGGCCCTGGGGTCAACTAGGGGTCAGCCCCTCAGGCTATTATGAAGGACCCTAGTTATGGGGTAGATTTTAAAAATCCCTAACACATACATACATACATACATATCAATGTAATTGCAGGGTTAAATATGCACAGAAATAAAAGTCACTAAATTAATGACACCTGCTACTATACCACTGTGGTGTCCAATCCCCTCAGACCTCAGAGGCTAAGCAAGGTCAGGCCTGGTTAGTACTACCTGGGAGACTGGGAGGGAAGACCGCCTGGGAATACCAGGTGATGTAGGCTTGGGAGAAGGACTCAGCAACCTGCTCCCAAAAAGCAATCAGCCATTGAAAACCCTGTGAATAGCAGAGAAGCACTGGCAATAAGTGCTTCACCTGTTGTACCTAGGGTCACTATGAGTCGGACACTCAACTTGACGGCACCTAACAACAACAAATTAATGACAATGCTTATCTCTGGAAGGTAGGATCTGGGATTCAGAAAGAATATACAGAGGTACTCAATTATCTCTCTAATTTTTTAAGTCTGAAGCAAATATGACACCATATTAAGATTTGATAAAGGTGAGTTGCAGGTACATGTGTGCATAGTGTCCCCCCCAAAAAAAACCCCCATGTGTGCATAGTGTATGTTATTGTCTAAGCTTTTCTTTGATAAATTCTATATTTAAAATGTAAGCATCATTTATACTCCTTATGTTCATCTCCTTTCTTGGCTTCCATCCTCACCACAATCCAAACTGGATTCCAAATCCATAATTCTACCAAAGCCAGAAATGACAACAACTCCCTTGTGAACATTCCAATGCACATCTGCCACTTACCGACCAGAAGTTGTCTTTTGGCTTTGATGACACACAGCCTCATTGTCCCCCTTCCTCCCTGCTTATTCCTTCTTTTCTTTGTCAGCTTGCTCATCCCTTCCACCCCTGGACTCAAAATCGTCTTGTAGAGCAGGAATTCCAACATGACATAAGGGGAATTCTTCTGGCTCACGACCCAGAAAAAAATCAGGCAAAAAAGAAAAAAAATATATTGCATTTAAAGTCTCACCCTGTAACTCAGGCTGGCCTGAACTCACAATGTAGCCCAGGCTGGGCTCCAACCCATGCTCCTCCTGCCTCAATCTTCTGAGTGCTGGAATTACAGGTATGTGCCACCATGCCTGGCTCAAAATGAATTTTTAAAAATAACCATTTAATATCTCTGGGGATGTCCTAAGAACATATGGCAAATGAAGGAACAAATGAAAAAAGTCTACAAAACCTAGTAAGAATAACAAGAGTCTGGTGCTTGAACAGAGACCAGATCATCAAGATAGAAATTTCATTCCAGACTGGCACAGCCAAGAACAGATGTCCCACCTCTCCCAGGAGCTCCGGTGGGGGCATTCTTCCCAGGAGGACAGCTACCCATTCCTGCAGCAAAGTTCCGGGTGAGTGTGTCAAAATGGATGGGCTCCCATTTTCTGCTTCATTCCCACTCCTAAAACAGAGATTCTACCTTGAGTGTGGCATCACTGAGAAGCCCAGGGCCTCCACTGCCTTTGTGCTGACCCATGAGGCACTGGTTCCACACCAGGAGAGGAAAAACAAGAAGACATGAGTCTACTGCCCATGTCCTCTACCAAGGAATGAGCTGCTGCAGTGGGAACGCCACTCAGAGAAAAGTGAGCCACTGTCCTATCTCAGTACCAGAGGCCTGGATCAGAGGTTTTGCTTAGAGGTAGGGGACTAAGTCATAACAGATAGCTCCTAATCTCTCCCCAAAGAAACTCATTTCATTTGCAACAGAGCATAGAGAACTTCAATCTGAAGGACACTCTCAAAAATAGTGAAAGTCGTGGAGGAAGGCAACTGAGAAAAGACAGGCAGCCATTGGAAACATAATTGAGCTTCTGGTCAGCTAGTTTGCCCCAGAGAACCTGGGAAAGAGATAACTGGGAAGACCTCACCTGTAGTCAGAACAAACATCACAGCTGTCTATAAAAATTCTTCCTAAAAGGAACCTAATATAAATGGCTTGGTCTGTGAAGCAGTTAATCCCTGAGACATTGCTGAAAACAACAGAGCAATCAGCCTTCACACTGCAGTTTATTGGCTGGGTGTGTTCAGGAACAGAGGCTGGCAAAGAGAGCCCTATAAGAGCAATGCCATAGAGATATGTGGGATGGTATTAAGCACACTAATGTGCACAATCAAATTAACAAGACAGGAGAGAGAGAAAGGAGGAGGAAAAAAAAGTACCAAGACATAGTAGCTGAAAACGTCCAATATTTATTAAAAGTTAGCTTTTCTCAGCGTTCAGACCTAAATTTTCTTTATGTATATGTGTGTGCATATTATGTTTACATTTATATATGTTATATATAAATATTTATATAATTATGGCCTTAGTGACTAATTTGTATCTCAATTCATTCCATCCTGGATTCCAGACCTCTATATTGCACTCTTTATTTCACATTTCCTCTTGTGTGACTCAAAGGTAACCTCAAATTTAATGTCTCTTCTGTGGTTCCACAACCAGCCCAGGCCTATGACACAGTGAGCTTTTACTGGGTCACGATGATCAACCTACTCCCTGTGCATGAACACCAACATGATCCATGGCCCACCTGCACCACCCTGCTCCTCATCCCCTTTGTTCACTATCTACCAGGGTGATATTTTCCAAACACAATTTGATTGCATTCAGCCTTGCATTTTCTAGAATTTTATTTTGGTCCAGTTAACATAAAGGCCTTTGTGCTCTGGCCTTCTCTTTAGCCTTACCCTCTCTACGAGCACCCAATTTACCCACATGGTACATACCACGTGAGCCATGCTAGTCTTGCCTCAGGCCTGAGTATTCAGTATGCTTCCCCCACCATGGGTTCTGTGCACATGCTCTGTCCTGTCTGCCAGGAACACCCTTCACCTCTCTTTGCCTACTACCACCTACTCTTTCCAGAGCAGATCCAATGTGGACTCTTCAAATCAGCCTTGCCTGATCCTCAAGATAGATAAACCTCTCTGCAATGTATCCTCAAGCACATTGTTTCTTGTTGTTGTTGTTGTTAGGTGCCGTCGAGTCGGTATCCGACTCATAGCGACCCTCTGTACAACAGGGGAAACACTTGTCAGTGCTTCTCTGTTGTTCATAGGGTTTTCAATGGCAGATTGATTTTTGGGAGGGGGTTGCCAGGTCCTTCTCCCAAGCCTGCAGCACCTGGTGTTCCCAGGCGGTCTCTCATCCAGGTACTAACCAGGCCCGACCCTGCTTAGCTTCCCAGATCTGACGGGATTGGATGCCACAGGGCTACAGGTTCAGTCTCGTTTCTTCTACTCACCCCTAAACATAACTGCAATTTAATTGTTACCCTGTGACTAATTGATGGCTGACTGTCTCTGGTGGTGTTGCCTGCTGTGCTCCTCACTGATGGGCTCCCCTTGGCGAAAACTGCAAGACTGAATGTTTGTGTGCCACCCTCCGATTCATATGTTGTAATCCTAACCCCAAACATGATAGTATTAATAGATGGTGACTTTGGGAGTTAATTAGGTCATGAGGGTGCAGATTTCATTAATGGAATTAGTGACCTCACAAAAGAGAGCCTAAGAACTTTCTCACTCTTTCTACCACACGAGGACACAAAGAGAAGTCAGCTGTCTGCAGTTCTGAGGAAGCCCTCACCAGAACCCAGCTATGCTGGTATCCTGACCTCAGGTTTCTAGTCTCCAGAACTATGAGAAATAAATATCTATTGTTTGAAAGTCACCCAGTCTATGGTGCTTTCTCACAGCAGCCCAAACTAAGACCAGAGTGTTCTCTGAGCCATTTACAATGGAGATCAAATGTCCATCTCAATTTTACATTGACTGGAACAAAATAGAAACTATACAATTAAGTTAGAAATAATTTGTAGCTGGGCACAGTGGCAGAGGCAGTAGGATCACAAGTTTGAGACCAGAGGCAGTCTACATAATTTAGTGAGACCCTGTCTCAAAAAGTAAAAAAATGGGCTGGGGTGCAGCTCAGTGGTACAGCATTTGCAAAGCATGCAAGCACAAGGTCCTAGGTTCAACCCTCAGTACTGCAAAAAAAAAAAAAGGTTTAAAATTATATTCTTTTCCAAGCTCCTTTATATCACTAGTTACTATTGTGCATATTCTCCCTTGTAATTAAAATAAATTGCAATGCTGTAATGAGAGCCTACTTATGAAAGGCTTATAATATTAAAGTAATTCCAGTCACCTGTGTCCCCCACAAGAGCCAACAAGAGGAATTAAGTGTAATAAGTAGTAGTCAGTAGCCTATGAGCCTGCTCAGTAGATGCAAAATAAGAGTGTCAGATAGATTTACATTGAAATCATTTGTTGGAAGAAGAGACAGGTTTTGTAGTCAAACCTATACACAATAGTCCACTCTTATCCACAAGTCATACATTCCAAGACTCCTAAGGGCAACCTGAAACAGCAGATAGTACCAAATTTTATATATACTATGTTTTTTCCTACTAAGTGACTAATAGGTGGATTTGTTGTTGTTGTTGTTAGGTGCTGTTGAGTCTATATCCAACTCATAGCGACCCTACGTACGACAAACGAAACAGTATTGTCAGTGCTTCTCTGCTATTCATAGCATTTTCAACGGCTGATTGTTTTTGGGGAGTGGGTTGCCGAATCTTTCTCCCAAGGCTACACCACCTGGTGTTCCCAGGTGGTCTCCCATCCAAGTACTAACCAGGCCTGACCCCGCTTAGCTTCCAAGATCTGATGGGTGATGGGATTGGACATCACAGTAGTACCACTGCAGGTAGATGTTGTTGTTGTTGTTGTTAGGTGCCGTCGAGTCGGTATCCGACTCATAGCGACCCTCTGTACAGCAGGGGAAACACTATTGTCTGTGCTTCTCTGTTGTTCATAGGGTTTTCAATGGCAGATTGATTTTTGGGAGGGGGTTGCCAGGTCCTTCTCCCAAGCCTGCAGCACCTGGTGTTCCCAGGCGGTCTCCCATCCAGGTACTAACCAGGCCTGACCCTGCTTAGCTTCCGAGATCTGACGGGATCGGATTCCACAGGGCTACGGCTGCAGGCCTGCAGGTAGATAGTGCATACAATATGGATACACTGAACAAAGGGCTCCTCACGTCCCAGGTGGAATTGAACTGAATGGTGTGAGAGTTCATCATAGTACTTAGAATGGTGCACAATTTTAAATTTATGAATTATTTATTTCTAGAATTTTCCACTTAATATTTTCAGGCTGCAGTTGACCAAAGGTAACTGAAGTTGAGGAAAGTAAAACTCTGGATTAGGGGGAACGACTGTAATAAGTGGATGACTTGACTTTTTTTTAACTTGCTTTCTATCTAAATAGATTACGGTGGATATGTGGAGAGGAAGAACTGAATGTCTCAAACCTTCCAGGGCTTTAATATTCTGCTTCCTCACAGCCTATTTAGAAATCGAAAATAGTGTAAAATCATGTTTCAAGAGCAAAACCCCCACATGTGTGTCAGCTTGTCATGCTGTGGGGGCTTGTGTGAATGATGTTGAAAGCTATGCCACTGCTATTTCAGACACCAGTAGGGTCACTCATGGTGGACAGATTTCAGCTGAGCTTCCAGACTAGGACAGACTAGAGAGAAGGACCCAGCAGCCCACTCCCAAAACAATTAGCTATGGAAAACCCTATGAATAACAAAGAAGCACTGTCAAATACAGGGATGGAAAATGATCCCCTCAGGCTGCAAGGCATTAAAGAAACAACCGGGGAAGAGTTGCCTCCTCAAAGTAGAGTCAACCATAATGGTGGGACTGGAGTAGAGCCCCTGGGACTTCATTTTGCTGATATGTTGTTGTTATTATTGTTGTTATTGTTAGGTGCTGTGGAGTCAGGTCTGACTCATTGCAACCCTGTACAACAGAAAAAATCACTGCTCAACCCTATACCATGCCGGCACTATGTCAGTGCTTCTCTGCTATTCACAGGGTTTTCAATGGCTGATTGTTTCAGGAGTGGGATGCTGGGTACTTCTGTCAAGCCTTACCTGGTTCCCATCTGAGGACTAACCAGGTCCACCCTCCTTAGCTTCTGTGATCAGACGGGATCAGACCAGGGTAAGAAGAAACACAGTGTCTGCAACAATGGGCTCAAACATGAAAGAAAAAAAGGTCATTTTTATGGCACAGTGTTGGGTAGTGTTTTGTTCTGTTGTACATAGGTCACTATGAGTCGGACCTGACTCAAGAGCACCTAACAACAATAATTTGGGCAAGAAACACTTTCCAAAACTGCTTTCCGTTTTCTCCAACTCCTCCCACCCCTATCAGACCAAGTGAGTCAGAACTGATACTGAGAGCATGAAAATGGGTTAATCAGCTTTCGCTAAGTTCCACAACAGAACCAAGCAACCCCAAACTTACGGTGCCATCCAACAGCAAAGCTTTACCCCTCAGCCACACGTCACCTGCAGCCAGGCTCCTGCAGCAGCCCTACCCCTGTAAGGCAGCTCAGAGCAGAGGGAAGAGACAACAGCCCATCAGCACTCCCCAACCCTAGGCATGAGTGCAAGCCCCCCACCATGGGCTCACAGGTCTCAAAGTTTGCAAGTTGTGTCGGGGCAGAGGCTGCTTCTATGCTGGAGGCCAGGGAGCCTCAGAGACTGTGGATTCTCCTCTCACATGGGTTCTGGAGCCCAGTAAGTGTCACTGCAAGACGGCTGCGTCCATCATTTTCACACAGTCCTCCATTTCAGGTGGTTCGACTTCCAATCCACTTTGGGATGGTGAGAAAACATTATGCAGTCAATAGAACCCGTGCTTGGAATTCTACCTTTGGATCTTTTCTCAGACGAGTGAGCTGTGGTATGACGCTCTCTCCAATGCAGGGCAGCGGCAGCAGCCACAGGGCTTCAGGGGACACACCAGCCTTCTACAGCATGCTGTGTGCTGAGCCAGGGTGTGGGGAGGTTAGGTTTATTCAAAGCATTTTCATCTCACGGGATTTTCTCCTCCTGATAAGACTCTTGGGGCATGACTCCATCATTAGCTGAGTTACATCTGCACTGTATCTGTGGCTACTTTCCAAATACAAGGCAGAGTTGCAGCAACCAAGGTGCAGTGTTTGCAAAGCCTAAAATATTTTCCAGCCAGTCCTACAGAAAATGTGTGCAAACCTTGGTTTAGATCTTAAACCAATAAAAGCCATAGAATAGTGATAAGAGAGAGCAGACAAGTTTGGGTTACTTTTTAAATTGTCTATAGACAGTGGACCCCCTCCAACCCACCCTCCCCTCCTTTGTCCTTTACTAATTAAATCTGAGGTGTAGGTTCCTACCATCCCACCCTTGAGGTATCACTGTTGATCATATTACATTTGAGGATTTAATAACGTACAAATACTCGTTATATACTATATATTATTTAAGTTAGTTAGGTGCCGTCGAGTCAGTATCTGACTCATAGCGACCCTCATAGGGTTTTCAATGGCTGAGTGCTTCGGGATTTCCTTGGGAGTGGATTGCCAGGTCCTTCTCCCATTTTTGCAGTGCTGGGAATTGAACTCGGGGCCTCAGAGACTGCAGCGCAGCGCTCTACCCACTGAGTATATATTATTTAAAGGAACTTCTTATTTCTTTTTTGTGCCAAAAACTTATTAAAATGTACTTAATTACATAATTTGGACAAATCTGTTTAATTCCATTTTTAATTTGCTTTCTGAAAATTAATGTTGTTGTTGTTGTTAGGTGCTGTCGAGTCAGATTCAACTCCTAGCAACACTATGTACAACAAACAAAACACTCCCTGACACTGTGCGATGCCCAGCACTACGTCAATCCTTCTCTGCTATTCATAGAGTTTTCAATGGCTGATTGTTTCAGGATTGTTTTGGATATGGGCTTCCAGGTTCTCCTCCCATTTTTGTGGTGCTGGGGATTGAACCTAGGGCCTCAGAGAGTGCAGAACAGCACTCTACCAACTGAGCTAAACCCCAGCCCTCTGAAAATTAATTATATGTAATTCAGCTTTCTGTCCTTTACACTCACTTTGAAATAGATACTTAAGTGATCATTTCAGAAAAATGCATATTCTCCTCACTGCTGCAGAATGTCTGAGCTCAGCACAGAGTTCTTTCTGATGGATCTCAAGCCACTTTAAATTACAACCACCAAATAGTTGCTACTGCTTTTTGGCCATTATAATCTGATTTTTAGGTTCTGCACCCTCCCACACGTATCCCCTCTCACAATTTCACTATAGTGCATCATCTCCAGCACGTTTGCCTTCACTCTGGAGTTTCTTCTGGTTTCCCCTCACTTTCCCTCTGATACCCTCACACAGCCCATTTCCTGCTACAGAGATAAGATTGAGCTGGTTTCTTGGGACGCAAAGGATAATAAACAATGGAGAAAGGTTAGTAACATCTTGGACACGGGAACAAGGCTCTCAATACCTGACAAGTTAAATGAACCCAGTTATTTAAATCTTCATCACTTATTATGATATGACCTTTGGATCAGATATTATCATGCTAAAACACTGTAATTAAAGTGTCTGTAAGCCCGGTGTGGTGGCACACACCTATAATCCCAGTGGCTTGGGAGGCAGAGGCAGGAGGATCACAAGTTCCAGACCAGAGTCAGTCTGCATAACTTAGTGAGACCCTGTCTCAAAAAGTAAAAAAATGGGCTGAGGGTGCAGCTCAATGGTCCAGCACTTGCAGAGCATGCAAGCACAAGGCCCTGGGTTCAACCCCCAGTACCACCAAAAAAAAAAAAAGTGTCTGTGTATTCTCATATAGGGCAAATTATAGTGAGATCGCCTTATGACGACAATCTCTTCTTTTTAGGCATATTGTGGATAAAGTCTGAAAAATTGAGGTAGATATATTAGAAACCCAACTGGACACAACAATCTTCCATATATAGACTGATAGTATTTTTTTTCTTTCTTGCACAGTAGTTGAAAATACTCAAAAACAAAAATTTAGAATTTACCTCCTCAAATTAAATACTTGCTTCTTCATTGAGTAACTTGGGCCAAACATCCTAAAATTGGTAGTGATAACCCATGTAAGAACCAGTCCATGAAAATGTCATCTGCCTAAACTTGGATAAGTTTTAAATAGACAAACAAAATATGATATAGCTATATAATGGAATATTATTTGGTCATAAAAAGGAATGAAATACTGATGCCTGCTAGACTATAGATGAACCTTGAAAACATTATGCTGAGTGAAAGAAACCAGATACCAAAGACCACATATATATGACTCCATTGAAAGCCCTGAACAGGAAGATCTATAAAGACAAAATGTAGATGTATAGCTGCATAAGGCTGGGATAGAGTGAGAGAATAGGATGTAAATAGGTACAGAGCAGGTATTTCCTTCTGAGATGGTGAAAATGTCCCAAATTGACTGAGGTGATGGTTGCACACATGTGTGACTACACCAAAAACCATCAGATTATGCAATTAAATGAATGTATGATATATAAATTACATCTCGATTAAACTGCTTTTACAAGCATAAAAATAACATGAAATCTTATGCCAATAAGTTTGACAAATTCCTTAAAATACCAAAAACTACTAAATCTCACTCTAAAAGATCAAAAAATACAAAATCTCGCTCAAAAGAAAGAAAGAAATGTAATAACTATCTTTTAAAGAAACTGAATTTATAGTTAAAAACCATACAGTGAAGAAAACTCTTGGTCCAGGCTTCTATTGTGAATTTTACCAAATTATTAAAGAAGAAATAATACAAATTCTATATAAACTTTCTAGAATGTATTAGAAGATGTGATACTTCTCTACTCATTTTACAAGGTCAGCTTTCTCTGATACTAAAACTATACAAACATGTTATTGTTTGTTGTTGTTATTGTTGGCTGCCTCAGAGTCATGTCTGACTCATAGCGACTCACATAGGGTTTTCAATGTCTAATGATTTGGGGATTGCTTCAGGAAGGGGTTGCCACATCATTCTCCCATTTTTGTTTCGTTTTGTTTTTTCAGTGCTGAGGATTGAACTCAGGGTCTCAGAGACTGCAGCGTGGCACTCTACCAGCTGAGCAAAATCCCAGCACTACAAAAAGACATTACTAGAAAAACAAAATGTAGATCAATGGCTCTCGTGATATAGTCAAAAATACCTAACTATGTTACCAAATTGAAATGGAGGGAAAACTTGAATAAACCCTCCTGCTTCACTTGCTTTTAATTACTTGCTTTTAGTTGACTTACAAATCACAAAGTTTGGAAGTCACACAGCTGAGTAACATATTGTTAGCCCACCACTGGCTTTGCTGTAGGTAGCACCTCTGATGTGTGGATTATGATAACAGTTGCCAAGGTTACTTTTCAGAGGCTTGAAAGCTGCTTTGCTAAAAGCATAGACTCTTCTCATGGACCTGGGCAGGTGTCTGAGGGGTAAGTAAAACAGGGTGAAAAAGCTTGGCATTTCTGTCTTCATATTGGATTTCTTTCTTTTGCTACTTTAACCTTTGGGTAGATTGTTTCTGCTCAATTGTGTATTTAGACTGGCAGACAGTACATGATTGATGTACAGGAACTTCACTAATCTCTTCTCTCCCCATTCAAGGCTGATGGCACCAGGACAAGGGTAAGTAAGGGCTGGGGTATAGCCCAGTGGTAGAGCACTTGCCTAGCAAGAGCCAGGCCCTCGATCCTCAACCCCCCAAAACACACACAAAGGTAAGGGTAATTAAGGTGTTTTCAAGACTTACAAGGGCATCATGACCTTGTGGTTACCTGTATACCAACCAGGAGGTTCCACAATATTCTATTCCAGACAACCAGACCAGCACCTAAGAGTCTCCAGTTAGCCATCCTTTCCTAGTCTAGCTCTCTTCTTCCCCCTGGCCTAAGGATAAAAGGAGCTTGAAACTTATGCTGAGATAACATGGCTTCGCAGGAGATAAGGGGATGTTAGCTAACCCACTGTCCTCTCAGTTTTGCTGGTTTACTGAATAAATCCTTTTCTTTTCCCCAACAACTTGTCCTCAATTTACTTGGGTGCCTTTTCGAGCAGTGAATAAATGGACATGGGTTTGATAACAAAGTAAAGCCTAATAACAGAGAAACTATAATACTTTATCACTGAATGGGTTTCTTCCATGGCATATAAGATTGGATCAATGCTCAAAACTCAGTTACCATACTAACTACTAAAAATGAATATCATACATTAAACTCACTTGTCATTGTTTGTTGTTTGGTAGGTGCTATAGAGTCAGGTCCAAAGCTCATAGATATCAGGAAATCATTTGACAAATGAATTTCTATTCATAATAAAAACTCTTAGAAAACTACCAAAAGAAGGGAACAGCCTCAACTTGATAAAAGGTAACCTCAAAAAACCCGCAACATTAAACCTAATGTTTAATGACTAAGTGAGTTCCCTCTAAGATTGGGAATAATGCTAGATGTGTGCCTTCATCCTTTCACTAAACATTGTACTAAAAAGTCTAATAAGCATGATAAGATGGAAAGACAAAAGAAGGAAAGGAAGGATGAAAGGGAGGAAGAGAAAGATGGAAGTGGCACACAAGTTGGAAAGGGAGAAGTAAAACTGCCTTTACTTGCAGATGACATGAATCTACAAAAAAGCTACCAGATTGAATAAGTAAGTTTAACAAGATTAAAAAAACAAGGTCAGTATATAAGAATAAATTATATTTCTATCTACTAACATCAAAGAAATGAACAGTTAAAAATTGAACAATGCAACATACAACAGGATAAAACATGAAACATTTAGGAATTTAACCTAATATAAGATACTTACACTGAAAAGACCAAAGCATTGTTGAAAGAAATTAAAGAAGACCTAAATAAATGCAGAGGCTTATCAGACAGTTAACAATGATGTCAATTTTCTCCAACTTGACCCAGAGCTTTAATGTAATTTCAATCTATCCCAATGAGCTATTAAAAGGAAATTGAAAAAATTCCCCTTATAAAATTTATGTGGAAATATAAGAGAATTGGAACATCAAATCTTGAAAAAGAAAACAAGCTAGAGAGAGCTAATGTCAGACACTATGTCACATCTTGTAGATGCATAAATTAATTATGTACATACATACACACATATACAATACACACTTGAGCTGGGATTTAGCTCAGTTAGTAGAGTGCCACTCTGTAGTCTCTGAAGTCCCAAGTTCAATTCCCAGCACCACAAAAGGGGGAGGACGTGGCAATCCACTCCTGAGGCAATCCCAAAACAATCAGCCATTAAAAACTCTTTAGGAGTTGCTATGAGTTTGACATGACTCAACAGTATCTAAGAACAACAACAACAACAATACACACTTACAGTTTGACATGACTCAACAGTATCTAAGAACAACAACAACAACAATATATACTTACATCACATATATGCATACATTGAATATATGCACTTATATTATTTACATGATTTCATAACATTTGCATTACACCCACACATTGAATGAATACATACCTTACATGCATATGTGCATACATATACACATTTCATAAATACATGCACAGGCCCCATTACATGTATGCACACTTACATCTCACACATAAGTGTGTATACCTGCATGTACACATTACACACATGCACACATTAAATGCATACATACCTACACACTTGCATCACGTGTTTATACATTACACACATACTCCATATATGAACATATAACATTAACATTATATACATTACATATGTTTTCATTACATGAGAAACATGAATGCAGACACATATGCATGCAGACACACACATGATATGCATGTTTATGTACACACATATATGCACACATATTTGTGTGTGCTTACACACATAAGTGCACTAATGCATGTACATACATCACAAACATGCACATTTGCACTTCACGCATACACATACCTATGCATACCTCAGCAGTCTGTCCTGTGTCCAATTGCCACAATGTCCTCCTCTCTCTGGCTACCAATAACTCCCACAAGGCTCATGTGTTATTATTAAATTACATTCTCCAATTTGCTTTTTACTCAAAGACCAAAAGGTAAATTAAAAATCCAAAACAAAACATGTGTAATAGCAAAACAACAAATAGATGCCCCTTGTTTTATGTTTTAGCATCATATTCTTCCCACCTCACCTTCAATTTTTGAGCCAAATCTGTTCCTAAGCCCAGCCAAATTGCAAACGTCAGGACACAAAGTCAGTACATTAGAACCCAAAAGGCTCCAGCAGTTGCAATGGGCAAACTGTCAGCTTATTAACTTAGCTCACGTTTTATTTCCTGAAGTTTAATTTACCAGACTTAAGAATCTTTACTTATAAAAATGAAAAAAGTTTATAGGCACTTGTAGCTTTAAAGCATGCATATGATGTGTCTAGGAGGGATCTCTGAAAAGAAAATTAGATTTTAAAATAGAAACATTGAACCCAATACACCTACAGTTCACTTTCCTCAGCCCAAGGCAACCTATAACAACACAGCAGAAGGGCCAAGGACAAGGGAAACTCACTTCACAAAAAACTGCTCTTTTTCCCACTGGTTTTACTTTATAGCTAGAGTTGAGGCTGGTGTGCAGGAAAATTTAGAATCAATTACAACATGCATCAAATCATTTATCACTAGGAACACTGCTTTCTTAAAGACTCTACAGTACATGGCCATACCTTTTATCTATCATTGTGTGGGGCGCGCACCTCCCGGTCAGGCCCAGATGTTCGGACAGGCAGTGCCACTGTGCACATAGATATCTAAACACAAATCACTCAAGACCCTCCAGTGAGGGGCACAGACTCCTGCAGCCCTCAGGAATGCCATCGGAGATGGGAGAAAGGAAAAGGCCTTAGATGCTTTTGCCTTGCATGGACAAACACAGCTCTTTATTTCTTCTCTTCGCTCTTAGAAGGGTGGGGGAAAACCTAAAGTGTACAGCTATAAGGGCTAGCAGCTCTTATACTGCTTCAAGGGAAGATGCCTCCATGTTGGTGGTCTCGGTGGTCACAAGGAGAGAGTTCTTGCTTCATTGGTGGTTAGAGGGAGAGAGAGTTCTTGTCTAGTTTGTGGTCTGTAGCAGAGAGAGAGAGAGAGAGAGAGAGAGAGAGAGAGAGAGAGAGCTGTTTCCCTGTCGATGGTCCAGGCAAGAGAGAGTTCTTGCTTCCTTGCCGATGGTCCAGGTGAGACAGAGATCTTTCCTCATCGATAGTCCAGGCAAGAGAGAAAGAGTTCTTTCCTTGCCAATGGTCTGGGCGAGAGAAAATGAGCTGCTGTAGCGCAGCTCCTTATATAGCTCGGCCCTGATGGCCTGAGCCAATCAGCTTTGAGTCCAATTGTCCAATCAGGTTTGAGGGACTTATGAAGGGTTTTGTACAAATGTCCAATCAAGTTACTTTCATTTTTCCTAGGTTTCTAATTTACAAACCAGATCTTCAAAAGCCATTTTCTCAGTGTTTTTTTGTTTGTTTGTTTTTTTGCCAATTTCTTCCCAATTTCTCCCTAACCTTTAATAGCCAGGGGGTTGTAATTGCCCCCAGCTCTTGAGAATGTTATCCCTGGGCAAAGTCACTTCTACCTTTTTGTGTGCCAACTACTACAGTGCCTTGTCCTCAAATGAGTGTTCAATAAAGGTTTATTTGTGATGAGTGTTGTACAAAAATCATTAGGATGTCCATGACTATTTGGTTCTCTCTTTGTGGACATGCAGGAGGATCTTCGTGTTGACTCCCCCTACACTTTAATTCGCAGGAGTAATATGTTGCAATGTAATCATACTTTGTAAAATCCTTTTATGGCTATTTGATACATATACAGAAAAAGCATGGTTAATTTTTTTGGATTGGAGTTTTTCTAATATTACCTCATGATTACTAAGCACAGTATGAGATGTAAAACCAGAAGTAGATTTTAAAAAAAGCTTTAGACAATAAAGACTAAGCATCCCTAAATCCAAAACTCTGAAATCCAAAATGTTCCAAAAATTTGAACTTTTTCAGCATAGATATGACAACACAAATGGAAACTTCTACCCCTGAACTCATGTAAAAAGTCAAAGGTAAGACTGAGGAGCATTAAAAATAGTGCATGAAATTACCTGCATGCTATGTTGTATAAGGTGTATATGAAACATAAATGTATTCTGCCTTTAGATTTGGGTCCCATTCCCAAAATATCTTATTATACATATGCAAGTATTCCAAAACCAAAAATCCAAAATACTTGCATTTTAGATAAGGGCTACTCAAGCTGCACTTCTTAAAACCATAAGTCTATAATACTATCCAAAATGTTTTAAATAATTTAATTCCATGTACTTAGAAAATTTAGATAAAGTCATACCTGGACACATTGTGGTGGAACTGTAGAACGTCAGGAATGGGAATAAAATCTGAAAGCCAACCAGGAACAAAGGATGCATTCCCTATCCCCCAAAAATAAATACATAAATAAATGACACTTAATCAATAAAAGACTTCCTGTCAGCAACCCTGGTGGTCAGGTAGTTTCGGGCATAATGTCTACTACTCAGCTGAGGATAACCAGACGAGTAATCTAGCTTCTGGTCATGGCAAAGTAGTTTGATTGGACTAACCGGCTTCAGAAAATAACTCTAAAATTTGGTGAAAAAAAAATGAAGCCACTGTGGAAGGTGCCCTGGAAGGCAAGCAACAGCAGCCACAGATGGAAGGCCATCTACTCTTGAGAGATGAGGGCTGATAGGTGAAACTTGTGAGTTTGTAGCTTTTTGCCTATAGACACTCCCCAGGCTGAGGACAGCTTTGGAGATCAGAACATTGTAACTGTTCTGGGGAGAAGTGTTAAAGACAATTAGGGTCTGGCAGAACCAGTAGAAAAGTAGTAGGAGAATACTGCAATGGGGAGGAGTGAGGCAGGACTTCCGCATGCATTTAGGCCCCAAATCTTTGGCTGGCTGCTAGATACCACATGCCTGGGTGGGAACCCAGTGAGCTGAGAGAAAAAGCCATGTCAAGGCTTAGCTTCCCTCCACACCAATACAGCAGACACAACCTCCAGGGAGGAGATAATAATAAAAAATTGAAAATAATTAATCCAGGATGAGTTTCGACTACTTTATTATCTTTGATTTTAGCATAATTTCTTTTCATTGCAAGTTTATATAATTTAACTTTAATGATCGCTGGGCTGGTTTGCAAAATTGCTGAAAATTTAATGGTTGGTTCCCATGAAGTAGTTCATAGCTCCAGCCAGTCCCTGGAGCTGGCCCATTACCAGATGCACTGTCAGCAGATCTAAGCTGGGCCTGAATTCCCAGAATTCCTTTTTATGTATGGCATAGCTTGGGGCTGGCTGCAAGAGAAATGTGTGCAAGATTTGGACACTGAAGTTGAAGCAACAGTCTTCAGGATCAGAAGGCCAGGGTAGGGTCCTAGCCCTGTGGAATCTTGCACACATGGTCACTGACTCCCCCAGCTCAGCTCCTCCAGCAACTGTGCTGTCTCCCACTGCTGGGCCAGCACAAGTATAAGTCCAAGGTAAAGGGTACCAGCTTTTCCAGCTAGTCACTCATACCTTAAATTTTATAAGAGAGACTGCAGTTTCCCTTTGGCCTTGGGGGCCCCCCAACGTGTTTCCATGAGTTCCTGACCATCTTTACCTTTCCCATTTTATGTCTAGTTTTAACTCATAGGT
This sequence comes from Pedetes capensis, assembly GCA_007922755.1. NCBI lineage: Eukaryota > Metazoa > Chordata > Mammalia > Rodentia > Pedetidae > Pedetes > Pedetes capensis. The sequence goes on along the minus strand of VMDO01004813.1, from coordinate 26,357 downwards.
GCCCACCTGGCTGGTTGACTGCAACCACTGGCTCTCCATCAGCTGTAAAGGTGATGGCCTTCCACAGGCTGTGCATTTCTCAGTCCCTGGTTGGGGGCTTTTCTCTCATCTTCCAACAGTTCTCTTCCAGACCTCAACTTCCCCAGTTAAGCAAAGCTTCCCCAGAAACACAGTTGAAAGTAATCAGTGCTCTAACCAACCTTGTATTCTGTAACACTCATGATGGCCCTGCTCCCTGATTGAATCCTAGTATAGTGGGTCTTTGTCTGTAGCTGTACCACCCTCATGTCTGATCTCATCAGATCTTGGAAGTTAAGCAGGGGCAAGCCTGGTTAGCACTTGGAGGGGAGACCACCTGGGAATACTGGGTGCTATAGGTTGAGAGAAGGACCCAGCAGCCCACTCTTGAAACAATTAGCCATCAAAAACCCTATGAAAAGCAGAGAAGCACTGACAATAGTGCCGTGCATGGCACAGTGCTGGCAAGTGTTTCACTCTGTTGTACATCAGGTCGCTATGAGTTGGATCCAACTCAAGGGCACCTAACAACAACACAGTGGGTCTTAATCATCATTATTTAATCAAAGAAATAAGATAGGCTAGGACAAGATAATATCAACACATCATGGAGAATAAATGTAACTGTTATTTCAGGAAGCTTTTGCTTCCAATTTTGAGATAACCTAGGCCACTGAAGGCTCAGTTAGCACAACCTGCTTCCCAGTCTGCATACACAATGCCTCCAGAGCTGTGCAGTGTGCAGCTGTGTAACAACTATTCAAATAACATGGGTCCTGACATAACAAGTATTTGAGAGATTCCAGAAGCAAGCAGAGATGTGACAAGGGAGGCAAAGAGCTGGACAGATGGTCACTGCAACCTGACTCTCAGCAACTTCTCAGAACTACTTCCTACAAAATCTCTCTCTCTCTCTCTCTCTCTCTCTCTCTCACTCACACACACACACACACACACACACACACACACACACATATGCACACACACACACACACACACCCCTAACCAGCCCCATTGATCTGCTCAACAGGAACTCTCCCCTCCCAGGACCTTTGCACTTGCTCCTCCCTCTGCCTAGCACACCCTCCCCCAAACCTCTGGCTCACTTCTCCTCCTTCAGGTTTTACCCAGATAACATCTTCCCCATGAGGCCTCCCTGATCCATTCTTTAAAGTTGCTGCCCCACACCCACAATCCTCCTCCCTCCCTGTTTCTCATCCCCCAGAGACCCTTAGCCCACTTCATATTTTACTTGCTTGTGGTTCTGATTAACTGCTGTGAACAGGGCACGTTTTTACAGGCTTTGTTCACAGCCATATTTGCAAGGCCTGGCATGAGCCTGAAGGAAAATCCATACTCACTAAACAGGAGCTGAACGACTTCTAATTCCTAGCTTGCTTGGATTAAGAGAGAAAAAAGCCTGTACAGGTACATACCTATGCATGTACATGCAGACTGGAATCTGGGCAGCTTCGTGAACTCTACAATTAGCCCTAATGGCTACTCAGTTAATTCTCTCAAGTTTTTTGAACATACATGATTCTATAATAATGTCAAAATATTCCTTCCCTGTGGCATGAGCCCCAGACTGACTTAGCTATTTCGTAAATGGCAGGAATATTTTCGACTAAGAGAGGAGTATAAGAAGAGAAATCAGATTTTTGTATAACATTTTCAAATACATTGACCATCCACAATGGAGAAAGGGCTTATATCAGAGCCAGTGTGTTGACTGGATTACTGATTGTGCTGATTAATTTAAAAATAACTTTGCAAAGTGGAAAAGTGGCTTAAAAAGGTGGATGCAAGCTTGCCATACATAAATACAGCACTAATACTTGAAGCCCTAGGGGGACCCAAAGAGCCCAAAGCCAACTCTTCCTCCCAGCAGGTCCTTCACCAGCCACATGTCAGGACAGAAGCAATGACGCTACTAATTAGGCCAGAAAAGAACCCGGGCAAAAGTGGTCAAGAAAGAACATAGTCACACATCCACTATGGTAGAAAAGCTCTCCCAGCATGTCCAGACATGAGCTAATGACACTGTGAACACATCATCCCTAGAAAAACATGAAAAATTCTCCATTTCATCTCCAGCTCATCATTTACAACACATACTTAATTTAAATGGTAAAAAATATATATATGATGTTGTTGTTAGGTACCATTGAGTAAGGTCCAACTTACAATGATCCTGTGTACAACAGAAGGAAACAGTCCCCAACACTGTGCCATGCCTGGCACTATTTTCAGTGCTTCTCTGCTATTCATAGGGTTTTCAGTGGCAGACTGTTTTGGGAGTGGATTGCCAAGTCCTTCTCCCTAGCCTGAAGCACCTGGTATTATCAGGTGGTTCCCCATCCAAGAACTAACCAGGTTGACCTTGCTTAGCTTCTGAGATCAGGTAGGACTGGATGCTAGGGTGCTATGGCTGGAGTTTAGCTCAGTTGGTAGTTGTTGTTGTTGTTAGGTGCCATTGAGTCGGTATCTGACTCATAGCGACCCTCTGTACAACAGGTGAAACACTATTGTCAGTGCTTCTCAGCTATTCATTGGGTTTTCAATGGCAGACTGATTTTTGGGAGGGGGTTGCCGGGTCCTTCTTCCAAGCCTACAGTATCTGGTGTTCCCAGGTGGTCTCCCATCCAACTACCAGGCCCGACCCTGCTTAACTTCTGAGATCTGATGAGATCGGATGCCATAGTGCTATGGCTGCAGGCAGTTGGTAGAGTACTGTTCTTTGCTCTCTGAGGACTTGCATTCAATTCCCAAAAAAACAAAAATGGAAGACGGACATGGCAGCCCACTCCCAAAACAATCCAGAAACAATCAGCTATCTATGAAGGTCACTGTGAGGTAGACTCAACAGCACCTAACAACAACAATGTTCACCCCACATATTATAATACACACAGTCCAAAATGTTAAATATCATTCCTCCAGAGCAATGCATATTAAACTTTTCTAGAATTTGGTGAAAATTGCAGGCACTCTGCCTAGAAACTTGCATATAACGTTGTTGTTGTTGTTGTTGTTGTTGTTGTTGTTGTTGTTGTTGGGTGCCATCAAGTCAGTATCTGACTCATAGGGACCCTACATACAACAGGCAAAATAGTATTGCCAGTGCTTCCCTGCTATTCACGTGGTTTTCAATGGCTGATTGTTTTTTGGGAGCAGGTTGCCGTGTCCTTCTCCCAAGCCTATAGTATCTGGTATTCCCAGGCGGTCTCCCATCCAAGTACTAACCAGGCCCGACCATGCTTAGCTTCCAAGATCTGATGGGATTGGATGCCACAGTGGCTGCAGGCTCACATAACCTTATAGAATAGATTTCAAGCTAGGGATCACAAGGGCTTGGTCAGCTCCATGAAGCCCACTCCTGTGCCTTTTAAGGGTCCACAGACTCCATGGAGACAATCCTTGTGCTTGGTAGAAAGGCTGGTTTATCTTCGATTTACATTAAGGTACAGTGACTTCTCTGTGCCATGCTTCTGAAGAGAGCAAATGTGAAGGAAACATGCACTTTTTGTCCTTGGACAAGAAGCAAGATGTCAGAAGCAAGACGTCATGGAAAGTTCACAAAGGAGGAAGAGGCTGGAGCTTCTCACTTGCTGCACTCACACTGACTGGGCGGCAGAGCACCAGAAAACCAGACCACCCTGCCCAGCTAGCAGCTGTGCATCACATGCTTTGCCCTTAAGATGAGGTTGTGGAAGCCTGAGTGCAGAACAGCAGTTACCAGAGGCTGCAGGAGGGTAGGGCAGGCTGGGGAGAGGTTGGTCACAGGTACAATGCTTCAAGCAAGTAGAAATAATATTGTGCAGTTGGGTGACAAGACCTAAAAATAATATATGGTGTGTTCCCTGATTGTTAGAAGAGAGGATTTTGAATACTCTCCCCACAAAGCAACAGTAAACATTTGAGATGATGGACATGCTAATTACCCTGATTTGCCATTACATAATGTATTCATATATGGAATATTGCCTTGCATCCCATAAATGTGAACAATTAGAGTATATCCAAAATCTCAATTAAAAAAAAGAAGAGGGACCAGTTATCCTCCACTACACTTCTACCCAGTACTTGAGGTCTGGATAGATTACCACAGTTATAAGAAGGAAATGGGACAACACACCTAAATTAAACTATCAAAGGTCATCTGGAAAAAAACCACACACAATCTAAATCTAAGTAATTAAAATATCATTGCTCCTGCAGTACAATACTGGTAAGTTTAATGCATGTCCCTGAACAAAGCAGAATGTGTTACAAATCATAGCCCCAACTTACAACTTGCTGCATACCTACGCAATACCTACCCACCCTACACCAACCACCATCCCCAACCTGCGCCCAGCTGTGAACCCTCCATTACCTACACCAACTCCACACCGCCCGCCTCCTTCACCCACCCTTCACTCACCCTCTCGTACCTGCACCTCTCTCCAAATGATATAAATGTCAAGTAATCATCAAAAGAAATGACCTAGTTATAGCAGTCAGCATTTCCCTGCAGAGATTTCTATTTACTGAAAGTTTTTGACCTTGTTGAATTCTAGTTTTTTCACCTAATGCTTCTTATTTGTGCTCTCTCTCTCTCTCTCTCTTTCTCTCTCTCTTCCTTCTTCCTTCTTTTCTGTGTGTGGGGGTGCTGGAGATGGAACCCAGGACCCTATACTTGCTAGTCAAGTGCTCTACCACTGAGCTATAGCCCTGACTCTCATCTAAGCTCTTTATGCTTCTATTAGGTTATTCTTTTGTTTTTTGTGTGTTGTGAATGAATTTTTGCATTATGTATCCAAAATGACTATTGCAGTGTACCAAAAAATATATACATATATAATATATGTGGAGAAGGATGTGGCAATCCACTCCTAAGGCAATCCAGGAACAATCAGCCATTGAAAACCCTGTGAGGGTCGCTATGAGTCAGACATGACTCCACAGCACCTAACAACAACAACAACAACTATATATATATATATATATATATATATATATATATATATATATATATATGCTGGGATTTAGCTCAGTTGGTAGAGTGCTGCGCTGCAGTCTCTGAGGTCCTGAGTTCAATTCCCAGCACCACAAAAATGGGAGAAGGGCCTGGCAATCCACTCCCAAGGCAATCCTGAAACAGCCATTGAAAATCCTGTGAGGATCGCTATGAGTTGGATACCAACTCAACAGTACCTAACAGCAACTATATATATGGTTTTCCTATGTCAGGCCTTGTTCTGAACTCCTGTTTCTAAGTGTGTGAAATGACTCTCATGAGTTTCCTCTCTAAATATTTTTACAGATAGAAAGGTTCATTATGGTCACAGCAAAAGAAGTGGTATCTAACAGTGTGGAAGAGGTCCTAAGTGAAGTTTGCCTTTGGTGGTCCACACCTGCCCCCACCTTCTTCCTTATGGATCCCCTCTGATCCCCCTCCCATCCCTCTGGTCTCAGCTTCTCAGTTGGATGTGTCCAGGGTCTTTCTGCCTAGCAAGACCAAGTGTCGCCATATCTTTTAGTCCTTGTCATTTAACAGGAGTCCTCCCACCATCTTAGAATAACCCTGTAACCGAGCTGCCTGGATGTGAGTCCACACAGTCTTCCAAGGGCTGAGACCCCCCTTTATCCTGAGCTCACAAAGGCCTTCTCTGACTGGTGTTGGTTCTGGGCACAGGCTCAGGCACAATGTAATAACAAGAAGTGAGGCTCAGGTTGTTTTTGTTGTTGTTAGGTGCCATCGAGTCAGTATCCAACTCATAGTGACCCTCATAGGGTTTTCAATGGCTAATTGTTTCAGGATTGCCTTGGGAGTGGATTACCAGGTCCTTGTCCCATTTTTGTGGTGCTGGGAATTGAACTCGGGACCTCAGAGACTACAGTGCAGCACTCTACCAACTGAGCTAAATCCCAGCCCAAGGCTCAGGTTTAGAGGTGCCTAATCTTAGTGCTTAAAACATACAGGTGGCAAGGGACAGGGACTTTCCTTCCCCCTGGGTTGTTTCAATTTGATGTGACTCCTTTAACTGAGTCTGGAGACTAGGAGCCTGGGGTAGAGCAGCCATTGGTAGAGGACATGGCCCACCGAGAACATGGCAGAGAAATGGGGCTGAAGCCCTAGACTCTCCAGTGTTTGCTGGGGATCAACCACGTGCCTCCCAGCATGGCAGCAGCCTCCACTGCCTCACACGGAAGGTGTCCTGGTTGACTCTTTGAAAAATGACAAATTGAGCTAGTACCAAAAGAGCTTCATTCAATGATTTGTTTGTTTACAAAATTATTTCTCATTTTCTAGGTGCCAAACTGTCTGCAGCCATAGCACCATACCATTGGATCTCATCTAATCTTAGAAGCTAAGCAGGGTCGGCCAGGTTAGTCCTTGGATGAGAGACCACCTGGTAACACCAGGTGCTGTAGGCTTGGGAGAAGGACCTCACTACCCACCCCTGAAACACTCAGTCAATGAAAACCCTATGAATATCCGAGAAGTGCTGGCATAGTGCTAGGCATGGCACAGTGTCAGGGAGTGTTTCGGTCTGCTGTACAAAGGGTCACTATGGGTCACACTCAACTAGATGACACCTAACAACAACAACAACAAAAAGGTGCCAAGCACTCTGTTCACTCCATCTAGATTGACAAGATGACCAAAGCCACAAGCCACTGAGGAAAAGACTGATGCATGCAATCACATACAGGATGAGCAAGCCTAATCTAAAAACCTCAAATCTGAAATGCTCCAAAACCCAAAGCACTTTTGAGCACAACATTAGGCCACAGTGGAAAATTCCACACCAGCAACTTGGTTTCACTCACAAAATTATTTAAAATATTGTCTAAAATTACCTCCAGTCTCTGTGTATAAGGTACAGATGAAACACAAATGGATTTTGCTTTTAGACTTTCATGTCCAAGATATCTTATTACATATACACAAATATTCAAAAATCATGTCTGAGATATCTCATTATGTATATGCAAATATTCAAAAATTTAAAAAAATCTGAACTATATCTTGTGCATTTCAATAGGGGATACTCAATGTACAATTTCAAATTAATTTCAAGAATAAAATTTAAATAAACAAAATCAAAAGTCAAGCCAAAAACGTGGAAAAATTATATTTATAAAGAACCTAATGAAAGCCTAATATCCTTACCACATAAAAAAAAATAAAATAAATGACCAAAAAGCAAATTACTAAAAATAAACAAAGGACATGGTAGGACATGAGATAAACAAATGAATAATTGACTTTAAATAACTGTTCTTAAATCAAAATAAATTTCAACTTCACATTGTAAAACTTGTGCACTAGCCAGGCATGGTACGTGGCTGTAGTCCCAAAGAGGGAGGCAGAGGCAGAAAGATGGCAAGTATGAGGCCAGAGGCAGTCTGCTCAATTTACTGAGACCTCATCTCAAGATAAAAAGAATAAAAAGGGTTGGGGATGCAGGTCAGTGGTAGAGCACTTGCAAAGTATGCACAAAGCCCTCAGAGGGCTGAGTTCAGCCCTCTAGTACCAAATAAAATAAAATAAAATAAAATTTGTGAACTATTATAAGAAATCTTTCTCACACATCCACATAAAAATCAAAACTATTTGCTCCTACATAGCATTTGCAAGGATAAAGAGAAATAGATACCCCAGACACTGTTAATAGTAAATGACCACAGTCTCTTTGGAACTTAATTTGGCAAAATATAGTATATAAGTACTTTAAATGCACATAACTAATGACCCAGATTTTGTACTTCTCAAAATTGTCTCACTGGTTGATTTTTAATAGTTTATTTAAAACATTTTATGTTGATGCTGTAGTTGAACCCAAGGCGTGTTCCAGCACACACTCTACCACTGAGCTACACCTTCAGCCCCTAACAGTTGATTTCATGAGTCTCCTTAGGTCATAGTTTATTTGATATAAGAAATTGTATTCTCTTACTTTGCATTTAGAGGATGTGGTGCAGTGAATAGCACACATGAGGTAACCTGTAAAGATGTGAATAAATGGCATGCAGGGCTGGTATGTAGTTCAGTGGTGAAACACTTGCCTAGTATGGGCAAGGTCCTGGGTTCAGTCTCTAGCACTGAAAACAAAACAAAGAAACAACAAAAAACAATGTCAAGTGTTTTTAACTGACCATGGTAATACAGACCTGTAATCCCAGCACTTGGGAAGCTAAGACAGGAGGATTTTTTAGTTCAAGGCCAGCCTAAGCTATGTAGTGAGATCTTATCTCAAAAAACCAAGGGCTGGGAGTGTAGCTCAGTGGTAGAGTACTGGTCTAGCATCTGCATGACCCTGGGTTTGAGTCCTAGAACTGAAAAAAAAAAAAAAAAAAAGAACAAAATAAAAAGTGAAAATGAAAGAGTTAAGAACAAAAGTCCTGAGGCAGTTAGAAAGACAGGGAAAATTGAGAGGCATAGGAAAGAAAAATCTTTCACTCCAGGATCTGGTCTGAGTCAGATCAGCCAAGAATTAGAGCACCATCAAAAAAGAAAAGCACCTGAGAGAACTGCCTGAACAGAACCCTGTGCTCCTCTAGGAGTCTCACTATACCAGATTATGGACTATAATTAAAATTAACAAGTTTAGGTCATTTCCTTGTGACTAATACAGTAAGCTGGGGTTTACTTCAGTGGGTAGAGTGCTGGTCTGCCCTCTCAGACGCCCTGTGTTCAATCCCCAGCACTGCAAAAATTGGAGAAGGACCTGGCAGCCCACTCCCAAAACAATCTGCAAACAATCAGCCATTGAAAAACCCTATGAATAGCAGAGAAGCACCAACATAGTGCTGGGCATGGCACAGTGTCAAGGAGTGTTTCATTTTGTTGTAGCTAGGGTTGCTGAGTCAGACTCCATTCAACAACACCTAACAAACAAAAAGATACAGTAAGAATTTCCTTGACTATTCCATTCTAGGCATTTTGACAATGCTCCTTTTCCTATCTGGGACCTGCTTGTGCAATATAATTTCAAAAGCCCCCAATCATATATATATCCATTGTGAAGACACTCAGGTGCCACACACTCTCTCTCGGATGTGTACTACTATTTTCTTAGGCATCTCTCTCTCTCTAAACCCCCATGCTTCACCCAGAAGGTGTGCTATCCCTTAACTTTACCTCATAAGCCTTACAAATCTGCTTCATTCTCTGACTTGTCCTGCAATTCATTTCTGTGATAGAGCCAAGGACCCCACATCACCTGAGTGGAGGCCCTGAGAAGGGGAACTCCTCAAGGCAGGCGGTAATGCTGGGTTACAGTTTCTCTTACTGCTGGTGACAGTCCTGTCCTCCCTGCAATTCTTTCCTCCAGCTATTGCCAACTCAATGCAAGAGTGTCAAAAAGTAATGTGTGAATGCTTTTGTGAGATTTTCAGCTATTTGTGTATGGTCAGTACGGGGAGGTTGAACCCAGAGCCTTGTGCATGCTAAGCAAGTGCTCTACCACTGGGCTGTACCCCCAACCCCTATTTTATTTTATTTTTTTCTTGAGACATAGTCTCATTGAATTACACAGGCTGCCCCTGGCCTCAAACTTAAGATTCTCCTGCCTCAGCCTCTCAAGTTGCTGGGGTCACAAGCCTACGTCACAGCGCCTAATTTCTGTGCCTTTCTTTCTTTTTCTCTGTTTTTCTCTTTCTCTCTGTCTTTCTCTCTTTCTTTCTTTCTCTCTTTCTCTCTTTCTTTCTTTCTTTTCTTTCTTTCTTTCTACCTTCCTTCCTTTCTTGCCTTCCTTCTTGTCTTTGTGTGCCCCTCTTCTCTCTCTCTCTCTCTCTCTCTCTCTCTCTCTCTCTCTCACACACACACACACACACACAGACACACACACACACAAACACACACACATACACACACACCAAATGTGGGAAAGAGAGGTGGACAAAATAATTGCACAAATTCTGGGGGGAAGGCAGATTAGGTAGGAGTTGTTGTTGTTAGGTGCCGTTGAGTTGGTAGGAGTAGCTATGACAAAAAAAGAAAGAAAGAAAGAAAGAGAGAGAGAGAGAGAGAGAGAGAGAAAGACAGACAGACACATGCCATCACCTCTGGCCAGCAAATCTGTCTCTGGTGTTTCTCATCTCATTAGTGGAGGGACAGAACAGAAGGCTGTGCACAGTGCATCTACCAGGGTGTCTCCTTGCCCCAGATGGCCAGGCCTCTGTTCTGCAGAACATAATTGAAGGAGTGCGACCAGGAATCTAGAAACCACACAAGGGAAAAAGAAGGTGCCAGATGGGAAGGAATGCTTCTAAGCAGACTTTAAGGGGGGCTGTGAAGAGGAAGCATCCACAAAGGTAAAGGGCATATTTAACACACTCAAGGATTTGCTTTAAGCTGCAATGAAGATGCAAAGCAGGTAAAAAAGGAGCCCCCCGCGGGGCTTTCTACATAAATCAGTGGGCAGATCACAGGGCACAGAAACTTCTTGGCTGCTCCCCATTGAAATGCGATGACTATCCAAAGCACTTCCTCCAGGAACAGAAGCTTCCACAGGATTAGCCACCAGCAGGGACAGGGTGGGAAGGCCCTGGGTCAGAACTCTCTACCCAGGCTTGGTTTTCTTGCTGCCTTTCCCATCACGTACACCATGGGTCTTGCACACACAGGGTTAGGATTTTCACCCAGTGTTCTGAGGCTGAGTGAGGACGCTAAGCAGGAGGAGATACTAAGCAAGTGGAAATGAAGGAGAGGCAGAGCTGGCTGGGAAGCTCCTGGGATTATGTGGGGTTAACAGGACAGAGGGGCAGCTGGATAGAGCAGCTAACCCTCAGCAGAACTGAACTAGGCCTTTGGGCAAAACTGCAGTTCTTTGCAGGGACTGTAAATTGGCCAGCAAAGAGTGTTTTCTAATTTGTGAAATTGTGTGTAAAAACCTGGCATGGTGATGATCGCCTATAATCCCAGTAACTTGGGAGGCTGAGGCAGGAGGTTTGTGAGTTTGAGGCCAGAGGCAGCCTGCATAACTTAGTGAGCCCTTGTCTCCAAATAAATGATAAAAAATGGGCTGGAGATGCAGCCCAGTAGTGGAGTGCCCTGGGTTCAATCCACCAGTACCATAATTAATAAATAAACAAATAAACACATAAACAAATAGCATTGAGTGAAAAATCTATAAACAAGTCTTTCAATGTAGCTACTTGAAGGAAGCCAATCAAATGTGTGTTAAGGAGCAGTTCCCTCTGCCATTGGCTGATGGTTGCTGCTACTGGTGTCAACTCTCCAGAACTTCTAGTACATCTTCAATGAATAGACGAAGTCCCTGCGTGGGGACTTCAGGTGCTCAAAGTACAGAATCCTCACAGGGCTCCAAAAGGCCACTCTTGAGTAAGCATAAGTACCAACAGCATCTGCTACACACCTAGGAAAGAAAATGGCTAAGCCAGTGCTGTGGCACATGCCCGTGATCCCAGTGATTAGGAGGCCATGGCAGAAGGACAGTGAGTTTGAGGCCACAGGCAGCCTGTAGGCAGAGTGATGGATTAGCAGGCCACTGAGAAGGGGGTTAAAGATGGATCCCACTTCCCACCATGCCTTGGGATCAGACCTCCCTGACATTGGAGAGAAGCTCCTTGAGTAAGGTTTAGGCTTCATTCTAATGGGCCCCACACAGAATGGAGGCTAGTGTCTGCCTGAGTCCTCAGGTGATGAACAAAGGCAGACCACTCCAAGGCATGCTTATGGGCCCTTTCTTTTGAAATATACCAAACAAGTCCATTAATCCAGACAGAACAAAGACCCCCAGGCTCCATAGGCTCTAAGCCACAAAAGACTGCTAAATGCTGGAGGCTTTTGGCCTGTCCTGGAAGGGCAGTGTTGAGCTTCTCACTTCCAGGGGATCACATTGGGCAGGCCACTGCTTTACTGTGGCATCAACAAAGATAGAGGGAGGACAGAGACTGCTGCTCCCTTCCCTCTCTTGGGGCACTCATTTTATCTGTCTATCCAAGGGCTTTTCCTTCTAAAGCCTTGCTTAACTCTTCTTCTGCTCCCTTTCTTTCTGTCTTTTCTTTCACCTGGGGAATGTCCTAATTTTAGGTCATTTTACCCAAAGAACCAAGGTTTTTCCACTTTTTTTTTTTTTTTTTTGCAGGCTTCTCCAAGCTTCTCCAGACGCCTCAGTTTTACCTGGTAATTATCCCTTAAGAACAAACTATTGCTTTACAATAAACCTTGTCTATATTTTGCGCTCATTGAAAACCCTATGAATAGCAGAGAAGCACTAACAATACTATTTTGCCTGTCCTCTGTAGGGTTGCTAAAAGTCAGATGCCAACTTGATGGTACCTAACAACAACAATATTTTGGGTTATAGCCGATACTGTCTGTGTCTCATCTGAATTCTTTCAAAGAGAAGTCACAAAGACCAAGGTATTGTGGCCAGTGTCCTGGACTTGATTTCCTGTAATATGCAAACTTAGCAAGACCCTGTGTCAAAATTTAAAAAATAAAAGAAAAATTTTAAAAATTAATTTTTTTAATTTAAAAACTTTTTTTAATTTTTAAAAATTTAAAAATATATATACACAGAGGGACTAGGAGTGAGGCTCAGTGATAAAGCACTTGTGTAGCATGTCTGAGGCCCTGGGTTTAGCACCCAATATGGCCACAAAACAAAAAAAAAGATGGTAGGAAGGAAGGAAGGAAAGAAATATATAATATATTAAATGCAATTTTTCTGTAAGTTTACCCATGTGAACTGTGAACACATTGAAGATTATTATTTTACAAAAATGATCATAACATACTGTTCTCTAACTTAATTTTTATTCACTATACCTTCGACCTCTCTCAAGTTTTTAATCATGGAATGATATTTAATGAATAGACATGTAGAAACTTAAATCCACAAATATTAGGTATTTAGAATTCTTGATTTAAATAAACCACATTTCTTTGTACATATGATTTGCATAAGCATTCCTGGGTGGATAATTCCAAGAAGCTAAGTAGTTGCATCCAGGGGTACAGATATATTAATTTTTTTAGATCTTACCTTCTAAAAAATGTACAAGTAAGTGTGCCTATGTCTCCACACACTGTAATACTGATTATTAACAGACATTTTGTCCTTAGAGATCTGAAAAAAATATACATTTCTTGTTCTGACTTCTCTAATTATTAGGGAACCTTTTCGTATTCATTATTGTCTTTAATATCTGTGTTCCATAAATGTGTTTGCCAATTTTTTTATTGCCTTGTTCATATTTGTACTTTTTATAAGAAATGTTTGTATATTAGTAAAATCAGCCCTATGTCTTTTAGACTCTGGTATATTTTACTTGTAGCTTGTATTTTCACTTTTTTTTTTTTTTTTTTTTTTTTTTCAGTACTGGGGGTTGAACCCAGGGCCTCACGCTTGCATGCTTTGCAAGTGCTGGACCACTGAGCTGCACCCCCGGCCCATTTTTCTTTTTACTTTTTGAGACAAGAGTTTCATAAATTATGCAGACTGCCTCTGGTCTCAAACTCGCCATCCTCCTGCCTCTGCCTCCTGAGTTGCTGGGATTATAGGTATGCACCACCATGCCCGGCTTATTTTGACTTCTTTTCATTCAAAAATATAAAGGCTTTCAGTGTCACTTTTATTTATCTTTTCCTTTATGACACTTGGGCTGGGATTTAGCTCAGTTGGTAGAGCGCTGAGCTGCAGTCTCTGAGGTCCTGAGTTCAATTCCCAGCACCGCAAAAATGGGAGAAGGGCCTGGCAATCCACTCCCGAGGCAATCCCGAAACAGTCAGCCATTGAAAACCCTATGAGACTCGCTATGAGTTGGATACCGACTCGATGGCACCTACCAACAACCAACTTATGACACTTAGCTTCACGTACTTAGGACTTTATGTAATTCTTTAAAAGGTACTCCTCCTTCAAAGGTAGCAATAGCTTTCCCACCTGCCCCCCTGCTTTTGCCCTTGCTCAAAGCCCTTCATATGCAAGTCTGGGTTTTGTTTGCTTTTGTTTTTGTTGTGCAGTGCTGGGGATGGAACCAAGGGCCTTGCCTGTGCTTGGCAAGCACTTGACACTGAGCTGCGTCTGAGCCCCATACCTGTCTGTTTTAATATGGCAGCTGGAATAATATCTGTAGGACCTAAGTTTGACCATGTCACTCCTCTGCTCAGAAACCCCCAAGGCATCTCATTTTGAAGTAAGAAAATAACATCCTTGCACTCACCTGAGGCCCTTCATTGTCCTTCCCTCTCTCTCCTCCCAACACATATCAGCTCTCTTTGCTCCAAACCTGCCACCTCCTTTCTGCTCCACACACTGCACTAAGGGCCTTCGTCGCCTCTCCCCCTCCCTGAAAGGGTTTTACTCCTAATGTCCCAGGCCCTGGGCTCTTCAAGCTTTGCTCAAAGGCAGTGTGCTAGTGAGTTCATCCATGAATATCCTGTTTGGATTGCGTCCTTTCTATCTCACCCGGACTTGCTGTTTCCTTTATTTTTTCCTCGGCACTAATGTCCACCATCTTGCTACTTGCCTACCTCCCCTCACACGCAGATGCTAGATTATAAATTCCATGCAAGCTAAGGCATGGTTTTGCTTAAAACTAGTTTTAGCTTCAAGCGTAACACGTGGCATGTTGTTGTTGTTGTTGTTAAGTACTGACAAGTCAGGTTCCAGACCCTCACAGGGTTTTCAATGGCTGATTGCTTCAGGAGTGGGTTGCTACATCCGTCTCTCATTTTGTGGTTCGGGGATCGAACCTGGGTCATCAGAGAGTGCAGTGTGGCACTCTACCAACTAAGCTAACCCCAGCCCAGTGCCTGGCATAGAAGTGCATCATTGAGCCAGGCACAATGGCGCACCCCTGTAATCCCAGGGACTCGAGAGGTGGAGGCAGGAGGATCACAAGTTCCCAGAGGCAGTCTGTGTAATTTAGCAAGACCTTGTCTCAAAAAGTAAAAAAATGGACTGAGGGTGCAGCTCAGTGGTCCAGCTCTTGCAAAGCATGCAAGCTCAAGGCCCTAGGGTCAACCCCCTGTAACAAAAAAAATAAATAAATAAAAAATAAAAAGCAAAGAAGAAGAAGAGAGAAGTGCATCAACAATCATTAATGTTTGTGGAAGGAAAGGAGGGAGAAAGACAAAATCAAGAGTATTTTTCACCCATTAGATTATCAATGATCAAAATATAACACTACCTTGGCAAGTATAGGTAAACAAGAACATCACTAGTGAGTGCCAAGATTGGAAGCGACACTAACAATAGTACAAATGCCCTACTTTATAATCTTTTTGTTGTTGTTTGGTGCCATCAAGTTGGATCTGACTCATGTTGACCCTATGTACAACAGAACAAAACACTACCCAGCACTGTGCCATGCACACGATCTTTTAATGTTTGAGCCCAATGTTGCAGACACTGTGTTTCTTCTCATTTGAAGTCATGCCACATTAGCAAAAGGAGGTCCCAGGGGCTTTACTCCATTTCCATCATTAAGATCAACTCTACTTTGAGGAGGCAACTCCTGGCCAGTTGTTTCTTGAATGCCTTCTAGCCTGGCGGGGTGGGGGGGGGGGTGGCTCATTCTCCAGCACTATATTTGACAGTGCTTCTCTGCTATTTATAGGGTTTACAGTGGCTAATTGTTTTGGGAGTGGGCTGCCAAGTCCTTCTCCCCAGTCTATGTTAGTCTGGGAACTCAGTTGAAACCTGTCTACCATGGGTGGCCCTGTTGGTATCTGAGATACCAGTGGCATAGTTTTCAGCATCAGAGCAACACACAAGCCCCCACAGCACAACAAGCTGACAGACACTTGATGTATTTATTAATAAATTATGGCCCATATACAGAATTGAATATTATACAGTTTTTTTAACAAGATCAAGGAGACCCTTTATATACAAGATCAATTTGTAGGCGAAAAATAAGGAGCAGATGGGCTGCAATTTATGTAGCTAGAACAAAGCGAGGTAATAATGTCTATCTGTGTAAGGTGCGTATGGAAGAATTTACACATCACAAGAAACATTTGCTGTCAAACTGGGTGATGCCTGGGGACACTTATTCTCCCCTCTTCCCAGTCCTGAGGGTTGAGTGCAGGGCCTCGCACATGTTAGGCAAGTGTTGTATCACTGAGCTGCACCCCAGCCCCTTTTTTATTTTTTATTTTGAGACAGGGTCTCCGTAAGTTGTGCAGGCTGCCCTAGGCCTTGAATTTGCAATTTTTCTGCCTCAGGCTCTAGAGGCTCTAGGATTATAGGCATGTGCCATGGCTCCCAACCATATATTTATCCTTTTTAATATATTTGTGGGGAACGAAGGAAGGAAGGAAGGAAAGAAGGGAGGGAGGGAAAAAGGGAGGAAAGAAGGGAGGGAAGGAAGGTACAAATGAACAAACGAAGGAACGAAGGAAGCAAGCAAGCAGGCTGCATTACCAGGTCATTATTGAGGGCCCTAACAGCACAGGTTTATGGATATGAGATGATCCTACAGACGGTGAGAGGTGCCCTGGACTAGCTGCTTGCCCATGGTAAAATCTATTGTTGGGCTGCACTGAGAGCTGGCCCCAGTCCCAAGAAAACTGAGAGGACAGCTGGCCTCTATGGTCTCTGGGGGATCAGAGTTCTTCCTTCTCTAACAGCTGGATGAATTCATTTAGGTCACTCCCACTGTGCTCATTCCTCAGCAGCTCTCTTAGCTACATTTTGGACCCTAGGTCTCCAAGTTTGCCTTCATAAGATGAGAAGAGGGAATGTGCTTTTCCACCAGCAGCACCTAAGCTGCCAGCAGAGCCATAAGCCTGAGTTTTGACCTTGGTGTTGGCGATCGATGACCACAAGGGGTGTGGGCTCTGCTCTCTGGCTTCCTCTTTGTTTCTTGTGCTGTCTGGGAGTTTTCACAAACTCAAGCTGGCTTGAAATCTTGTGCGTTATGTTTACAGTAACATTTTTCATAAAGGCCTGTATTGATAACTTGGTTTGGGGTTTACACAGACACTGTAACATCCGTGATTTAATCTGCATTCAACTCTGCCCATACACTCGTATGCCTGTTAAACCTAAAAATATTTGTGTCTACGTTTGCAGACAGTAATCATAGGACTTCCTGCCACACAGTCCCATCTGAGGGCTTCTTACTGCCTTTGAAAATTCAAGACACATTCCTGAGAGTATTTGCCTTCTCTGGGTCTGAAAATAGATGATTGCCAAACAAAATTTACAACATTATCAGCTTGAGATTAACCATATCCATCTCATTTTTTGTTTCCCAACAGCTGCTGCCTTACAAACAGCTCCATTTTGCTATATTTATTATCTTATCATCCATAATACTTTCCATAAATCTAGAACCAATTATACCAGTTTCTCATACATTGCCCATAAAAATGTTACATTATTTCAGCTTCTCAGCTGACAGATACTTCCATAAGGAAATTAGAACGCTTCCAACATTGTGTCTGATGTAGGACCACCATCTTATGCTCATTTCCAAATGACACATACCTCTAAGGAAGTAACAGGGCTGGACATAGAGTGGATTTTTATGAGAGTGATGTCTCCTGATTTGAGTTAGAAATTTAAGATTCTTATTTTCAAAGCAGTCACTAACTAATTGGTGAGCCTGACTACAAAGGCATACACCTCCATAAGTGATGTTTTATGAATAGGGCCCTTATGTATGCTTCCAAAAAGATTTTGGAATATTTATGAAGTATCAGATCATATTGAGCATTTGGCTGGATGCTGAGGGAAAAAAAGATGAAAAGTCAGGGCTTTGACTTCAAAGGGTAAAGGTGTGCTAGAAAGGTGAGGAAGGAGTACCTGCAAAGGTGTGGGAATAAAAGCAGTGAAATCGAGATGTTTGAACACCTCTATTTTGCTGAGGCATAAAAATAAAGGCAGAGGTGGTGGAAGTCAACAGATAAGGATGGAAGGATTTAGGGGAGATCAATCCCAGGGACCCTGGAGAGAGCCTGGCAAAGGATGTATGAGGTGAGCAGCTCTTTATGTGAGAAAGATGACTCTGGCTAGTGTGGTGGGTATGATAAGAGGTCAAAAGCTCAGTCTAAAGACCATGGCAATGGCCCATAGCAGAGGTGAAGAGAAGAAATGAGACACAGGAGCTCTTCATATGGCAGAATGGCAGGACTGAATATATGAGTCCATATTCTGATGCTATAATTAAATACCTGAGCCTGAGTATTTTATTAGATTTACTTAGCTCACAATTTTGGAAGTTCAATGGCATGGTGCTGGCACTAGCTTGGCTATGAAGAGAATCTCATGGTGCATGGCATCAGAATAAAAGGAGTGTGTTTGAGAAGGAGCAATCACATCACAAGACAGGAAGAGAGAAAGAGACTCGGGTCCCATAAGAACTAGGTTAATCCCTTCCAAGGGCAATGTCCCCAGTAACCTGAGGATCACACACTAGGCTCCACCTCTTAGCATTGCCACACTGAGCACTAAGTTTCCAACATATGAACCCTTGGGAGACAAACGATATCCAAACCACAGCACTGGAGAAGCAGTGAGTTTGGTAGACTTGGATAAATCAAATCCAGCATGACACTCAGGTTTCTGCCTTGGGCAGGAGGTAAACATTGAAGCAATGGTGGAAATGGGGATAGAGGAGAGGGAGCAGGACTGTTTAGCCACAGACACTTTAAACTTTACATGCCTCCGATGCTTGTGTGTAAATTTAGCACCAGAATTCAGGAGGGAATTTTAGATGGAAAATGAAGATTTGGTGGTTACGAAGACATGAATAGAATTTGAAGTCATATGTATAAACAAATAAGGGAAAGAGGATTAAAGATTGAGTGCATCACTTACAGAGTCCCACACGGAAACTGGGCAAGGACTACCAAGATACACGAGGAGGGAGTGATCCTAAATTTGCAAGGAATTGTTGCAAATATGTTCACCCCCTCTCCTGGCTACATCAATTATTGTATAAGTGGATCAACCTATTTCCTGTCTCAATCCATCACCTCTCCAGATTCTTTGGAAGCTAGTCTCAGACCTCACAGTTTCATCTCTAGACACATGAACAGGCAGCTACAGAAGACAGGACTTTTTTTAAACTCAGCCTTTGTTCTCATGTTTCGTGGGCTTCTGCCAAGCTTTTGTTGTTAGCCTGTGTTAGCCTGTGTGTTACTGGGGCAAAACACCTGACACAAGCAAACTTCTGGGAAGAAAGATTAAATGGGGCTCATGGTTTAGAGAATGTCAGCCCATTGGAAGGCATGGTGGCAGAGTAGGCAGCAGGGCCTATGACAAGGAACCTCATGTCATGGTGGATCAGGAGCAGAGAGCAATTACCAGAACCAGGAGCCAAGACAAAACTGCCAATGGCCAGCCTCCAGTGACCTAGTCCCCAAAAGCTAGGCCCCATCTCCCAAAGTTCCACAGCCTCTCAGGACATCTGGGGAACAAATATCATACAACCTTTGGGGGATACTTTAGATTCAAACCATAACATTCAGGACTGTTCTTTTGGTCATAGTTTCTATTTTCTTATGATAACTTAGGAGAGTTCAGCTGTGATTTGTTGTTGCTGTTGCTTGGATTACAATTATTACTTTAATAAGAAGAACTTTCTGATACCTATCCAGGAGCAGGAAGCCAGCATAGCTTGTCTTGTGTCTGTTTTTTGTTTTTGTTGTTGTTTTGTTTTGTTTTGTTTTATACAAAGTGTTCAGAAATGGCTGTGAGTTCTCTCAGATCCACCTCCTCTGCTTTGTGTTTTTAGGTGACAAAATAATTGTGTATATTTATAGGGAGTGATGGGCTGGTTTGATCTATGTATACATGGCAGAAAGATCTAATCAAGCTAATTCACATATTCATCACCTCATTAACTTACTATTTTTTTGTGATGAGAATATAAAAAAATCTTTTCTGTTAGCAATTTACAATACACAATACACTATTGTCAAGTGCAGTCCTCTGCTTTTATCTGGGCTGTCTTTTTCCTTAGTTCTCATCGTCACAACCTCCCTCTAGTTGGATTCTGCCCACAACCTTCCCTCCCCGAGTGTTCATTTCCTGTTCAGGAGGGAGGTGAATGTGTTGGTTGGAGAGTTTATGCTACCAGCTAGTCCAGCACCTTCAGTTTATTGCATCAGAGTCTCTTGAGCAGGAATGTGGCAAATGCCCTTCCCAGCTGCTGCTCAGCTACTCACTGTCCACGGGCAGCTGCTGCAGGGCTGGGTGCTTTGGGTAGCTGCGGCCACTGCCTTCCCTCTGCCTCCTCCAGGCAGCACTGAAGCCACATTGGCCCCAGGGCTGAGGTGGCTCTACTCCAAGTGCTTGCGTCTGAGGAGTGTGGGGCGTCCTCACCAGCACCACCATCTCCTGGAGATATAGCTTGTGTCTTTAGTTGTGATACTCTAGGCACTTTCTTTGCTTTTATGGGAAAATCTCGGGATTTGAAAACTACCAGGCTGCACCACCACCTTCCCCGAATTCTCTCCAGAAGAGAGGACAGGAGAGAGGAGATACAGTATGCATTGCTATGAAAATCAATTAAGACAAGCATTGGACATGGCTGGTTTTCTTTGTAGCTATTATTATTATTGCAAAATATCTACAGCCGACCATCAGCAGCCTATGCTCTTTAGCAGGAAGCTATTATATTTTATTCACGTTGCTATTCCCAGGGAGTCGGTGCTGGGATTTAGCTCAGTTGGTAGAGCACTGTGCTGCAGTCTCTGAGGTCCCGAGTTCCATTCCCAGTACTGCAAAAATGGGAGAAGGGCCTGGCAATCCTCTCCCAAGGCAATCCCGAAACAGTCAGCCATTGAAAACCCTATGAGGGTCACTACGAGTTGGATATCGACTCCACGGCACCTAACAATAACAACAACAACAACATTCCCAGGGAATGCAATGGCACCCATCATGCAGGAGAGACACAATCAATCCTGGCTCCCTGAATTAAAGTAATATTTCTTGTTGGAAACTGAGCCTACCAGTTTTCTTTTTCCTACTGTGGCTAGATGGCTGCTAGAAAGTAAAAGATGTGTGCTGTCTATGCATATTTGTAGTTCCAAACACATGTTCTTTACTGAAGGTGAAAGAGACAACAGACTAAGGAAACCCAAGGCAAAGTAATTAATGAATTAAAATTTAAGAGACCTCAACTGATAACATTTGCTAATGGTTGCTCCCTATTTTATAAAACAAATTGATATAAAAGTTTTCAAAATTGTATTTTTGAAAAGCAGTGACAGACAGGCTTGGTGGCACACACCTGTAATCCCAGCACTTAGGAGGCTGAGGCAGAAGGATTGATGCAAGTCCCAGGTCAGCCTGGGCTACATAGCAAGACCTTGTGTCAAAAAGGAAAAAAAAAAATTAAAAACAATGGGACAGCTATAGTGTTGTTATCATTCCTTTTGTTTAATTGCCCCTTTGTAGCCACACATTGGATTTGCATAGATGATCTCCATGGCCTCACAGTACTGTGTAAAGGAGGTGAACAGGTGAGGAGTTGCACCAATGCCAACAGTTAAACAGCTGTCAAGGGATCATGGCTGGGTTTAATCTCAGTCTTCTGGGAATAGTAGACTCTCTCTAACACCCTGTCCAACTAGTACTCTCTCCTCCTACTTCACAGAAGGTAAGCATTCAGGAGAGCTAGAGAAAAGAAGCGAGCAGGAACCCCAGCTCTGGCACATTGCAGACCCCACCCCAGTTCCTATTAACCTCCGGTCCAAGGATGCCAGGAGAAGGAACTCGTTCCTTTGTCCTCGTTCCAGGCTCTGCGTTATGTTTGCCCACACATACACCATTCATTTCACCTAGAGGAGCTTTTGTAAGCATTTGCAATTTCTCAAAAAATATTTACAATGAAAATAACTTTCTTCTCAAAATGTGGAATACACCCTCCCATGTGCCCTGCCAGCTACAAAACTGGGGACTTATTAGCAGAGAAAAAAGTAAAGAATGACTGCTTGGTAGGCCAAGGAGAATATTGGCCGTCCATATCCCCTAAAAAAGTACTTCTCACATTTGAAAGAGTTGAGGATCCTGTTAAAATGCAGATTCTGATCCAGGTCTGGGGAAGGGGTCCCAAGGCTGTGATTCTCTCTCCTAGGTCATGCCACGCCTATGGACCACACTTAAGAGTAGCAAGGCCCTCACAAGGCTCTCAAACTTAAGCAAAGTCAGACTTACATAAGACCTTGCTAATATAGGAGTCCTCCCTTATCTATCATTTCAATTTTCCTGTATAGTTGTACTATAGTCACAAAATATTTAAAGGAAAATTCCAGAAATAAATAATTCATAAGTTTTACATTGCTAACTGCTTTCAGTAAGATGAGGAAATCTCACACTATCTTGCTTTATTCCATTGATGATATGAATCATTTGTCCAATGCATCCACATAGTATATGCTACCTGCCCATTAGTCACTTAGTAGCGACTTCATCTATCACATAACTGATAGTACCACGATGCTTGTGTTAAGTAACCCTCATTCAATTAACAATAGCCTATTGTATTATTCTATTAATAATTTTCTATTTAATTATTAGACATTATTGCTAATCTCTTACTGTATTTAATTTATAAATTAAATTTCATCCGGGGGTGGAGTCAAGATGGCGGACAGATAACACATGCCTTCTGTTCCGGAGTAATGGGAAGCCTCGATTAGGGGTTTAAAACTCAAATTAAATAAATAGAAACAGTGATAAATTAGTTTGAGAGATAGAGAATGAAATTAGGCGTACACTGAAATCAAGGATTTGGCTTCGGAGGAGCTACACGGTGGCCAGCAGCGGGACCGCCGCCATTTCACCATCACACAGACGGCAGATAGAATCCCAGAGACTTGGAGGGGACTTTGCGCACACGCACCCACGGGGCCCGGACCCAACACGGAGTGCAACCTTGGCAGCACACTCTCATCCTGCCTGTGGGACACAGACTGCAAATCCCAGGTGAGTCAGTTTGAGGTGGCACACAGAATCGCCATCCGCAGCAGCCACAGAGCGAACAGGGAAGCCGGTGCCAGCGATACGCGCCTAGAGCTGAGACTCGGCTCCCTCCCTCCTGTTGTGGCAGGTCAGGTCTACAGACGCAAACTCCAAAGATATATGGGCACACATATACCCGGATCCCAGACACACCAGAGGTGAGCCCAAACCAACCCACTGTGCTGTGGAGAAATCTGGGGTTTGTGGAGGCGACTGAGCCCCATGCGGACAGAGAGCTCCTTTTCTGCGGAGCCTAGCGGCACAATTAGCCACAAGCACAGCAGTTCCCAGCGCAATCATAGCACACGACAAAATCTATTTCAGATTCCCTCTGGGTTGGCGGGAGAGCATCCCGCCCACAAGAGGATATGGTCCTCCCAAGTGGGCGGAAAGCCCTGCAATAAAAACTCCATGATAGTAGCCATATTCCCCCCATGCTGTAGGTTTTGGGGAGGGAATCTCTGATTTGGGGAATTGGCGCCTGAACTATGTGGGACAGGGAGAACTCCAGGGAAGACCCCACAGGTTCCACTGCCTCTCGAACAATACAATAGTCACAGAATATTTCATGGAACAGTCTTTTTGGGTAATCGGGGCCCCAATTAAATCCAGGTTATTATGAAGTGTTTTGTTATATCAACCCAATAAGACCGACTGCTATTGCGGGTTGTGTGGAAATACTGCCACCCTGAGCTCTGTAGGGAGCACTGCACCCTGCAGTATCGACTCCACCTGGTTGAACTGGGTGTACTCAGTTCAGACTCCACATCCAAGAACATATGTTTCTTTTTTTAATGGGGGTTAACCCAGGGTCTTGAGCCTGCTTCCTTTGTGGAAGCTGGGCCAACATGCTGTGCCCACAGCCCATATATGTTTTGCTTTTGGGGACAGGGTCTTGCTGGGCTGCACAGATCTCAGGGTTGCAATCCTCCTGCCTCCATCCCCCAAGCCACTGGGATTCCAGGCATCCATGACTGCACTTGACTACAAGAGTTTTTATATGTATGTGGGAGTGCCTATGCGTGAGGTCTGGAATCTTATTTTGTTGTATATTTTATTTTATTTTTTTCTTTTTATTTTTTAAAATTTTTATTTTATTTTTATTTTATTAATATTAATATTATTATTATTTTTTTTTTGGTACAGGGGTTTGAACTCAGGGTTCTGTGCCTGCTTATTTGGTAGGTGCTGGACCACTGCACTGCACCCTGGGACCCTTTTTTTTTTTATGCTTTTTGAATCAGGGTCTAATTGGGTTGCACAAATCGGGCTTGCATCCCTCCTGCCTCCGACCCCCAAGCTACTGGAATTGCAGGTGTGCACCACCGAATCTGACTACAAGTGTTTTTATTAGTGTTTGGGAGAGTGTATGTGTGAGATTTGTATCTTTTTTTTCTTTTCTTTCTTTCTTTCTTTTCCTTTTTATTTTTCTCTTTTTCTTCCCTACTTTTCTTCCTTTCTTCTTTTACTCCCTTCCCTATTTCTATTCTCCTTGTCTATTTCTTAAGCTATATATGTGTCATTGTTTTAATCATTTATCCCTTAAATCTTAACCTTAGCATTAATTTTGACAGTAATTTCTATTAGCCTCTGTCCTCTACCTCCTCCTTCCCCCTCTTCTATCACCAGATTACCCCTTTCTCACCCCACAGAAGAGAAACAAAATCTATTGCCTCCCTAACCCTTACCCCCCTTGGAGGTGGGCTGGTAGACTAAAGTGTCAACCACTCAGACCAAATAGCCGAGAACATAACCAGCTCATAAGTTCTAATAAGCACCAGAGATTCAGCACCAATTTCAAAGGAATAACCGAGGAAGAAATTCTGAATAACCAGGAGAGACAAATTCTATTTCCTGGACCACATTATGGGCAAATCAAGTAAATCTACAAAAACCACAAAGGGGCAGGATGGAGCTGAAGGCTCCACAGATCATAAACCCCCAACAGATCACTCCAAGGACTCGCAATTCTTACAGATCTCTGAGTCAGAGTTCAGAGTCATGGTTATAAGCATGCTAAGAGAAATAAAGACAAATACTACAAATA
Organism: Pedetes capensis; assembly: GCA_007922755.1. NCBI lineage: Eukaryota > Metazoa > Chordata > Mammalia > Rodentia > Pedetidae > Pedetes > Pedetes capensis. Next base: position 1,343 of record VMDO01004813.1, on the reverse strand, counting down.
CACTGGAGATAATTGAAAGAAAGATTTCTAATTTGGAATCTGCTCTGTCATCCCAGTTAGAAATGATTAAGAAAAATCAAGCCACTTTGCTTGATACTCAATCCAAATTATCAGAATTGAACAGAATCCTTCTCTTCAAGACTGGATGAATCAGAGCAAAGGCTCTCTGAGGCAGAAGATGACATAAACGAGCTGAAACACAAGGAATTAGAAATGGAGTCAATGAAAAAAGTTTTAAAAAAAAAGATTTCCAAGAGAACTCAGAGTGAAAAAAAGAAATATAAGAATTATGGGTATTCCTGAATGAGAAGAAAGAATCACTGGAGGCCTTCACAACCTAGTAAATGATATCCTCAAGGGAAATTTCCCAAAGATAGCACAGGATATGGATATATACACCACTGAGACATTCAGGACTCCCATGAAGGCTGACTTAAATAGATAATCCTCGAGACACATCATTGCTCGATTCCTGTCGTTAGAGACCAGAGACGCTATCCTGCAAGCAGCAAGACAGAAGCCCCTTATTACTTATAAAAAACAGCCAATAAAAATTACTGTAGACTTTTCCATATCAACATTGAAAGCTAGAAAGGAATGACCATAGGTGATTCAAATATTAAGAAAAAATAATCGCCAGCCTAGACTAATATATCCAACAAAATTATCATTGATAATAGATGAGGAATATAAGACATTTAATGACATTGAAGCTTTTAAATGATATGCAACCACCAAACCAGCACTGGAGAGGATAATCAATTACCACATCCAGGAGAGTTAAGACAACCCTACAAAGGAAATCAAAGAACTGGTTAACTGAGATGAGTCCAACATAAGAAAGGTCCAAAGCAAACATGAATCATAAATCAGTAACAGTTAATGATTGGATAAATGACAATAAATGCTCCTCAATAATCTCTATTAATGTAAATGGTCTTAACTCACCAATTAAGAGACAGAGATTGGCTATTTGGATGAAAAAAACACAAGCCATCAATATGTGGTATTCAAGAAACTCATCTAACTCACAAAGACTGGAGTAAACTGAGAGTTAAGGGCTGGAAAAATGTATACCTAGCAGGGGAGAACAAAAGAAAGGAGATGTGGCAATTTTAATTTCATATAGACTAAATTTCACTCTAAAACTAATTAGAAGAGATAAGGATGGTCACTACATTTTAATACAAGGAACAATCGATCAAGAATCAATAACGCTCCTTAATATCTATGCCCCAAACATAGGAGCTCCTAGCTTTATAAGACAAACCTTATGGAATATAAAGAACTTTATTGGACCAGAATCAATAATAATGGGGGACTTCAATACCCTACTTGTGTCA